>JAODAL010029653.1:0-51280 GCA_025379985.1 Phyllomedusa bahiana
TCTTTCTATAGGGGGGATGGGGCAGGTTATGGGGCCCCCAATGGCAGGCAGGGGCTTGGGCAGTTTACCCATATAGGCAGGCAGGGAGGCTTCATTAATGTTAAAAAAATAAATAAATCACTTACTCACCTGCCCCACGCTCCCTCAAAGCTCAGCCCCCGGCCAGTCTGTGCTCGGCGCGGGCGGCGCGATAATGTGACGTCATCTGGCTGCCAACATCAGCATTGTTGGCCGGCGCCTGCCCCCTAAGAGCCTGGGCCCCTTGGCAGCTGCTACGTCTGCTAACCCGGTAGTTACGCCCCTGCTTCAAAGGTAGACCCCTCTGTTGACTGGATCTCTTGAGCTCTCCACAGAGCTGTTCATTTTTTTCTACTAAGCAACCCCTTTAATAATTAGTAACCCTGTGTAACGCCCATTAGGAACCACCTTTGTTCTCAACATATGCATCTTTTTCACCCATGTGTCTCACATTCGTAACACTAAAATTGGGTTTACTAATATTAACCATGTACTGGTTTACTAATGTACAGAATGCACAAGTTCATTCGAAACATAGTTGAACCGAACAGGGCCCTTTTTGAGCAACACTAAATGGGACTCACAAGGTAGAAAGGGTTGGAGACCTCTGGTTTAGATTAAGTTCCATACATATAAAATGTCATATTTAATTTTAACCCCTTAAGCCGAACGCCTGAAAAGTAGTTAATGACCAGAAAACCTTTTTTAGTTTTTGCCTCCTTGCGTTTCAACAGTTGTAACTTTTTTATTTTTTTCAGTTACGCAGTTGTTTGAGGCCTCATTTTATTCGGGACATGTTGTACTTTTTGGGGGAATAGTTTAAATTCACTTATAAATTATTGCAGAATCTTTTCATTTTTTTCAAGTTTTTTTTTTTTTTCATTGTTTTTTTTTACAGCATTCACATTTCGCACTTCATTACTTGTTAGTTTAATTCTACAGGTTAATATGGTTATTATGGTCGTATGGATACCTAATATGTGTAGGGTTTTTTTGTGTGTGTAATCTATACACAACTATTTTTTATTAAATATTTATTTTATTATTTATTTTAATTATTTTTTCTACACTTTTTTATGTTTTTTACTTTTTTTAAAATCCCATGAAGGGATAACTGGACTTTTTTTTTTACACTTAGTAATGTATTAGCATATTCATATATGCTAATACATTATAATCTGTGTCAGTATGACACAGGCAGCGATCAGGGCAGCACTCAGTCTGCCCTGATTGCTGGCTTCCTACGCAGACAGCCATGGGGCTACTCCAGGTCCCCAGAGCTGACTGTGTAGCCAATTCCCAGTCTCTGTCGAGTCACTGGGAGTCCCGATCACCCAACATAGCAGAGAAAAGACCTTTGAATATGCTGCGGTCACTGACCGTGGCAATGAAAGGATTAAGCGCAGGGGAGCGGAGGGACTTTACAGCCCTGTTCCCAGCACAGCAACTGGCACCTCAGTGTCTACAGCGACATCAAAAGGCATTGTTGCAGACGACCGACCTGCACTGCCCGACGTTAAGTGGGCATGGGTATGTTCACATAACATATTTGCAGGACGTTCTTTGGCACGCAATTGCAGCACAGTACGTCCTGCAAATACAGTTAAATCATAGCACTTATTGAGTACTATGTAAAAAAAAGCATATTTCCCGGTACACACTGCGAACCCGTAAAAAGAAGTGATATGTCACTACTTTCAGGCGCATATGCACCGGGGAATACCAAACTGAGTAAGAGGCAGGGCCATTGTACTGTTGAAACTACGCATTGGCCAGCATGTCCTTTCAACAGTGGACGTATTGCGGCTCATACCTGTACGCGCCGCAATACGCCATGTGAACATATCTTACCTCAGATGTGAAGTGAATGTTCATTTTTTAACACCATTTCATTATTCAAGGTTGAAATATTGTACTGATTAATTTCTTAATTTTTTTTTTAATAATAGTCGAAGCTTTATTATTCTGAAACATACCTCCAAATCCCCTGCATAGGAATGGAAACAAAGGCAGCCTGGCTGCCTACAGCTGCTATTAGAAGGCAGTTAGGAGCATACTGTTGTTACTGAGTGTATATATAACCGTATGCATAAAGCTCATACACTCACTCTAGTGGCGACTAATACTTAAATGGGGGGAATTAATTTGCCATGTATGCCATTTTTCTGAAACAAAAGTCACTCATTTTTCACTGCTTTTTATTTAAAAAAATGCAGGTGGGGCTTAGCAAATAGGGATGTGGCTTCTAGTTTTGTCAGATTTACTATAATTTATGCCAGACATTTTTTTATGCGTTGTAGCAAAAATCTATGCTAGCTCATGGTTGACATAATTTAAGTTTATGCAGCACTGAAAACCTTATTGATGCGCCAAACTTTTAACATATCTTAATAGATTTGTCTCATCTTACTGTAAAATATTTTAGCTAAAGACCGGCATAGAAATGTCTTTGTTAGTGCGCTCCTCGCATAGTCTGTTTTAATTTTTTTATTGTAACTTTATTATTTTTTCTGTATATGATTATGGAGGCAATCACCTTGCCTGTGCTACTGTTAGGCCTCGTTCACACGGCTTATTTCGGACGGATTTGCCGACGGAAAAATCCGTCGGCAAATCCGACCGAAATAAGTCACAGCCTATTTTCTATTGATTTCAATAGAAAATACGGCGCGTCGTTCCACACGACGCAAAACTCCGGTCCGGATTGCCGCCGCGGATTGACGACGGCAATCCGGGCGGAAAAAAAAATTGACATGTCAATTTTTTCCGGACGGATTCACCACCTACAATGATTGTAGATGGTGAATCCGTCGGGAAAATCAGTTACAAATACGTGCCACACTTAGTGGCACTTATGTGCAACTGATTTTCAACTGATTTCAGAAGAATTTACATCGGAAATCCGTTGTAAATACGTTCTGAAATAAGCCGTGTGAACGAGGCCTTAAAGGGGTTATCCGGGAGTTTAAAGATTCATAGAACACTTTAAACAGTATTTGTATGGAAAAGTAAAGATAATCCATTATCTTCATGTGTTTCTTTTTTATTATTTTGACTACTTATTCATCTATCATAAGATTCCCTTTTTGCAGTGAAAATTCCTGCTGAGTGTCAGTAGTTCTCCAGCATCTCTTTCCTACAGCTCCCAGACTGCATTGCAATCTAGGACTTCCCTTCACAGTTATCAATGCTAGACATTGTGCTGACATTGATGTGTAAGTTCTCCCAGCTCTATACTTTGTCAAGATAATGATGATAGGACTCATGAGTCTCTGTGCAAACTGTACAGAGCTGCAGTCATCATTTTCATGACAGCAGTACACAACGTCCCCAGCTCTGAACGTCTGTCCTCTGCTCCCGTTATTGTTAGCAAGTCCTGTCAGCAGGACTCAAAGATAAACAGTTCTCTCACCCCTGTAATTACTCTAATGTAATTACATCTATTCACTTTCAAACTACAGGCTGGCAAGAGTGAATGCAGCCAGAGGGTACTTTGCTCAGGTCACACCCACTAAAGGGGAGTGTTCCTGAGTTGAACCTGGCTTCAAAGCAAACCCACTAAGTGTTGACAAAATGTTCATTGAAGCCATGTGATCAATGAATGTCATATGGTTTGCCAGAGATAGGAGGAAAGGGAGGACAGGGCTCTATGCTTGGTTTTACACAGCTGGATGGGTAAATAATGTTTAATAAGTATCAATTACAAAGTTTAATATAATACAGTTGTGAACCCCATAACAAGTAAAAAGATAGTCCCGGAGAACCCCTTTAACTGCATTTAGAGGTCATCGTGCAGTTAGAGGGTAAACTGTGACCACCACCTATTGTCAATGACAGTTGTCACCTATACATTGGTGGTACCTTTCTTTGTAATCCTGCGATATTAAGGGCATGTCCCCATGGCACGGCTTATCAGACGGAATCTGTGCTTGTGAATGTGAAGGGGAAGGGCTTTTCTCCGCTCATCGCGGAGAAAAGCCGCCCCCCACCCCTCCGTGGGAATGGCCGCAAAACAGGACACCGGTATTTTTCCTCTGCCGTGGGGACGCACCCTAAGGAGAAAACTGCTGAGAACAGGAAGTGTCAGCCTATAATAAGGCTAATTGTTTAATCTAAAAAGAGCAATATATTACAAATTTTTTTAAATATAAACAGTGACATAATAAAAAATCAACAAACATTATTAAAATATACTTTTAACATAAAACCTTGATTTAAACAATGGATTGTTTTGTAGTAACACATACCCTACAAATGTAAATGTAAGCACAGAATTTGGGGTTCTGTAACAGGAAAAAAAAAGCTCAATCCAATATATTTACATAAAAAACTTTTTTTTAACAGTGCACATTCACTTTGTAGAAACAAGATGCAAAGGAATTAAAATTAAAAACAACTAAAAGTGCAAAATCTAAACAAAATGTATTTGAAATATAAATAACAGTGTTGTGCAATATTGTGATCAAGGTACTTTGTTGTTAATTCACTTTCAGGTTCTGTAGAGAAAAGGATAATGAGTTTGCCAACTGTTTTTAATGTTGAACGTGATCTGCATGCTCACTTATAATGTTTTATAAATATTTTTGGCAGTCAAGTGAAGAGGTGAAAGGGGTAACTATAAATCTTCAACATTATTGCTTTAAATATGATGCTGTGAAAATGTTTTACTTGTTCCCCCTTGAAGGCATCGCCATTCTTAATCACTGTGTAGTAAATCAAAGTTGAAGTAAACTGAGATTAAACAGTCTATTTAAAACAGTGAGAGGAGAAAGTTCATTTATTGACTGAAATCTAAAGGAAGTTATAGGGAGAAATGCTCTAACTGGTACTGAATGATAACACTGAGCATGAATGAAAATCTAGAGCACATACAGAAAGCTGAACTTTATATTTTTCTAAAAGTATACTGGAAAAATTTTTTAGGTGACAAGCAAATTAATTCTTTTAAAGAATGCAAAGTGTTTTTGGCCAAGGAATTTTACTGGCCCATGTTGCACCTAGATCGCTTGTCGATTGGGTCACTTAAAAAGCTAAAGTGTACCGGAATATAATATTGGAACTAAAAAATTGAAAGGCAGAAAGAACATGAAAACAATTGGGCCCCTTATGAAAATGTTTTTGGTCTAAAAAAAAATCATTTTTTCCCTAGGTTTCATGGGGAAAAAAGTAGTTTTTGACCAAAACCTTTTCATACATACGGGCCCCAAAAATTGAGGGCAATTTGAGATCTCCCCATATCTATTTCTATCCAGGGGCGTCGTAGGGGGTTTTTTTTCGGGGGGCGGCCCCGAATAAAACACCCTGGCCCCGATCCCCGGACCCGGCCTCTCCCTGGGCCTTTGGAGCACCGATGGCTCTTCAGCTGCATGTGCGTCCGTGGAGCACACACAGCTGAGGGCTCTGCGGACAAGAGCAGCGCTCCCTGCCCCAAAACAGTGTCGGACCCCCAGGTGACCAGCGGGCCCCCCGGGTCCTCCCCGCGAGGGCCCCCCCCGCCCGGGGCCCGGGGTCACCGGGGAGCGTGCGAGAGTATGTCATCGCGCGCTGCCTCTCCTCGGGCCAAGGCTTTTTAGGCCTGCCGCTCGCCGGGGGGAGTTAAGGGGAGTATGAATGTTTTATTTTTAACGCTTTCCTGCCTCATGCCCCTATATACTGCCTGTGCCCCTATAATCCTGCCTGGGGCCCCCAAATTTCCCTGCCGGACCCCATATCCCTGCCTTGGACCCAAAAAACCCTGCTGGGCCCCAAATCCCTGCCTGGCCCCCCATATCCCCGCCTGTGGGGCCCCCTTATGCCCGTGGCCTCCATCCTGGGTGCCCAATATTTCCTCCCAAAGGCCCCCAATGCGCCTGTGGCCCCCCATAACTGCCGTGGCCCCCCAAAATGCCTTGGCCCCCATATCCCCCTCTGTGGCCCCCCTTGCGCCTGTGCCCCCATAATCCTGCCCGTGGCCCCCTATCGCTGTACCCCAATCCCCCGCCTTGGCCCCCCTATACCCGGGCCCCTATCCCTTCGGCCCTATAATGCCTGCCTATTCCCCCCCTATTCGCCTGTGGGGCCCCCCTATATGCCTGTGGCCCCCCCAATCCCTCTCTTGGCCCCCAATAGGTCCTGTGCCCCTATAATGCCTGCCTGGGCCCCCAATTCGCTGTGGCCCCCATATCCCCGCCCGTGGCCCCAATTTCTGCCTGTGGCCCCATATCCCGCTTGGGCCCCCATACCCGCCTTGGCTCCCAAACCCTGCCCTGGGCCCCCATAGCTGCCTTGGGGCCCCCATATCCCCGCCTTGGCCCCCATACGCCCGCCTTGGGCCCCCATACGGGCCCGCCTTGGCCACCATATGCCGCCTTTTTGGCCACCATATGCTGCCCGTGCACCTAAACCTCCTGTGGCCCCCATAACTGCCTGTGCCTATAACCCCTTGGGCCCCCATTACTGCCCGTGTCCCTAAACCTGCCCGTGGCCCCCATTACCCCCCTCAGGCCCCCAAAACTGCCCCATGACCCTTATTTTGCCCCCAGTGCCCTATATACCCTTCTTGTGGCCCCATATACTGCCCCAGTGCCCCCATATACTGCCTGTGGCCCCATATATGCTCAGTGCCCCTTTTTAAACCCCCCGTGGGGGGTACTGCCTGTGGGGGGGCCCCCCCCCCTTTTACTGCTTTTGGCCCCTTTTACCTGCCCGTGGCCCCCATATACCCCTGGCCCTATATACCTGCCTGTTTCCCCTAAAATCTGCCCGTGGCCCCATAAAAAAAACTGCCTTGGCCCCCTATACTGCTCAGTGCCCCTAATACCCAACTGAGGGGACTCTAACCTAAAATTAAAGGGTTGCGGAAATGTAGGGGTTCTAAATATTTGTGTCCAAACCTCAGGGGCAGTCTTGGGCCGGGAGCAATCACATGAAGGGTGAACCGGGTGGAGAAAAAAGGGAAAAATGGGAACGACGCTGATCAGAAAAAACGTCTCCGGGGAGTCCTAAATTAAATGCATGAAAAAACTTAAGTCTAAGCCTACATAAACCCAGTATTACCACTAATGGAAAGTATGGGGGTGGGAATTAATCAAAACCTGTGTAAAGCGAAAGTCACATTTATGGGGGTTGCGTTTGGTCAGGGTCTGGGAGGTTTTTTGACCCCTTTAAATGTAAAAAGTTTTTTGGGGTTTTGGTTTTTAGGGGTTTTAGTAACAATCACTTGTCTGGTAGACTTGCTCCTGTGTAGGTGGATGGTTTTTTGGGGGACGTTTAGGGGGATGTCAAATTTTAAGTGAGAAATTCTGAAAAATTTAATTTGTCTTGGGGATTTTTTTCTGTACGTGACTGCTGAGGAGATGGGCGGGGTCGGGGGATGCGAAAAATTTGTGAAGGAACAGAAAGGTTTTTTTCCTTAAAAAAAATCCCCCATTTAAATGGGGGCCCAAAAATGCGGTGAACCCAGCCCACCCCCAAAAAACACAAAGGGGCCCAGCCCCCCAAGTTTTTGGGCCCACAACCCCCTGTTCACTCAGCACGGGGTTTCCCAAAAAGGGGGGCCATTCATCAGAAAAAAGAAGGTTTTCTATTAAGAGGGTTATTTTTACTTAAGAGCATGACACTATAACTTGTAGAGGGGAAGTTTCAAGTTAATTGACAAAAAGGGGTTTAAAAAAGGATACATTTTTAGAGTGCAATAATTTAACAATTTTTTAGGGCTAGAAATCTGCAGATGAGTTGTTAATTTAGAGATTTACTCAGAATGACAGATTGGAATAGGGAAAGAATTTTTACCTAAAAATTAAGACAATTGGCTCCTACCTCACACGGTTTTTGTCTTCTTGTGGATCAACATTATAGAATAAATAGCGAGCGGTAAATTTATATCTTTTTTCAGCCCTATAAAATACCTTATAAAATATGTATCTATGTAATTGGAATTTGCAACCTCCCAAATCTAAAAAAAATGATTTAAATAATACCCCTTTTGCAATTGAAAGGATTGTTACATCTCGATAACTCATATTTAATTTGCATTTGGTCCAGTGATAAACTGATCTCTATGGGTCCAGCTGCAGAAATCCTGTCAATTATGTGTTATAAACAGAAAGAGATGCAGTTTGCCACATTGGCCACTACAGAAAAATGAACAGCCAGCCATTTAACACATAAACGAGACAGGTCCACCTGAGTGCTCTGTGCTCTGGCTTATGGACTGTGGTACAAAGCAGGAAACAACCATCCCTTTAACTCCCAAATGGAAAAGGGTTGTCCTTATGAAAAAAACCTTTTACCTTTGTGAGTATAAGAGATGAACATGATAAAAATCAGACTATGAGCCCCACCAGGACCAGGAATAAAAATCAGAGGATTTTCTGTACGGTAGTTAAAAAGTGCTCAGGTGCTTTTTGCTGCATATAAAATGATGCTAGAATAATTCTGTAATAGATGTGTCTTATCTGTGGAATATAAAACATAACTTGTTTTATTCAGTATGGTGCATAATCATGTGCTCATTAAAATAAATAAATGAAAATGCAACAATAAAACAATACACAAGTTAATGGATATAGCAAGATAACATTTGACCATATCAGACCCTTTTTGTGACAAAGGTGCCATCTCCTCTCACTCGAGTAACTATCAACAGACACACCGGCGCCCAGTCATCCACACTGAGTATTTCTATAGAAACCGCAAATGACCATCCCATCTAGAGCCATATCTTCTTTCCACACTGCTGCAAATTACACACTTGATAAGCACAAAATGGGAGGGGGATCCCTTTATGACTCTGGCTGGAAGCAGGGTTCAGGGTAATAGATAAGTCTGCTATATAATGGGGGTGTCATATCTTCTTATCACCTCTCTCTTCCCTGCTTCATACCACCTACAAACCATAACTCCAGCCTATATAAACACATAAAAGTAAGAGTTTACTCAGAGTTTTATGGGGCTAAACAGACAATTACCTTGGTGCTGGGACGGATAGGTGCGAAGGGACACAGGTCAGGGAGGGAAGGTGTGTGTTTAGTGTTTTATTGTCCTGTTTTTGTAACACCTGGGGAGCGGGCGTGGGTGAGTTCCTGAGGATAAAGGGCTTTTTCCAAGATGAACCTTTGATAAAGCTCAGGTAATACTGGATCAAATTAACTCCTTAGCTGATTTAAGTTTTTGCAATCTATTTATAATGCAAGTGATGATTAAAAATGCAAGTATACATTCTGAAGCTAGTAAACTATACTGCATATATATGACAGTGCATAATTATTCTTCTGTACAGAAGAAAATATTATCCTGGGTACTCTATTCTCACAACTATCATTGCCATAGGAGAGATGGATAAACCCCTCCAACTCTACTCACCTCCAATGAAACAAATGATCAAGCATATTATAATCCAATAGACCTTAAAGGAGAAATGTATTGGATATACAAATTAAAAACATTAGTGCCCTATGGGCTAAATGAAATGCAAGAATTTATCCAATAATTATTCCTCTGTTATTGATAATATTGTAGTATTGCACTTTTCCCTGGGTTTGCCTTTGGTTGTGATTGCTGTCTCTGCTGAGCCCAGGGGGATGCCTATTTTTTGTGCATTAGCTGATATAATATATGAGCTACTTTTATTTACACAGCATTCCTAAGTCACAATTTCTTCTGGGCTCAAAAAAAGATACCATCCTTTAAACATTGATCCCTTTTATTCATATTATTATTTTTCTTTTCATGCAGATCAGGACCCCCTTGAAAGTGCCTATGATCTTATACAAGATCCTTGCATATATAAGAGTAACGCTAATTGGTAAAGAAGCGAACTCCTATAAACTTTGGGTGACATGTATGATTTATGCCGCTTAGACGTCAATTTTTCTGCGCTTAAGAATAGTGTAGATTGCGCCTGATTTTTGAACCTGCTCTACTGCAGGTCATAAATCAGGCACATTCTAGCGCTAAGACGTCAATTCAGGCTCAGGTAAACCACTTTGAAAGTGGTATACCTGTTCCAGCAGTAATGTGCCTAGAATTGCCGTAGCGAAACTATAAATCTATAGCTTCATACGGTTTTAGTGTGCCAGAGCCTCCCTCACGAGCCCTCGAAATCAGGCGCATTACAAAGTTCCGCTAGCGCTCTGTAATGCGCCCCATATTGGCGTGCGAACGTTTTCAAAATATAGCGAATGGGGCTGCGCTAAATGTCGGGCTGAAAAGACGCCAGATGTCTGGCACAGCCCCGTTCATACATGTCTCCCTTTATGTAGTTCAAGTACTGTATAAAAGCGTAAGTTACCACATCTTGCTCTAACCTCATGCAAGACTAGTTCTATTCATTCACAATACTGCCTAATCTTCAAGCATCAACCTCACATGAGATTTCCTAGAGCATTTTCCCCAATGCTCAGGCTCTTAAAATAAAATTTTATTTTGTTCAGCATTTAAATTTAAAAATATAGTCAGAGTTATATATTTATATATATGGATTGTCATTGTAAATAGATTTTATTGTATATTTTTTTTATCTGCATTTGCTGACGGTTTCCTGGTAATGGAGGAGATTCGATCTGAAACCAAGTCGGTGCCGTCAAATTCAAAGATATATACTGCTGATTTACTCTGCTTATCTATGCTTGATAAAGAGTGCAAAGCGAGCATGGCGAAACGCATAGCTTTTAAGTATTTTTATACAACTTTTATGGCAATAAACAGACACCTTATTTTTGGAATATAATTTCCTAAGTGTCAGTTTATTTTTATTTTTGCTTTTATAATTGTCTGAGCACCATCTATGCTCCTCCATCTTGTTTGGATTAACCCAGATTATACAGTTTGATAATGCACAGGTAATACTGGATCAAATTAAATCCTTAGCTGATTCTAGGTATTGCTATTATTTTGCAAGTGATGATTAACAATGCAATTATTCATTCTAAACCTAGTAAACTGTACTGCAAATATATGACAGTGCATAATTATTCTGTACAGAAGAAAACATTAGGCTGGGCATCCATATTTTCCTGCTGGGTACTCTATTCTCACAACTAACTTTGCCATAGGAGAGATGGAAAAACCCCTCCAACTCTATTTACCTTCAATGAAACAATCAGGCATATTAAAATCCAATAAGCCTTAAAGGGTTTGTCCATTTAAAACATTGTGTGCTGACTGAGGGGGGTTAAAAATAGAATAAAGCTTAAAGGGAACCTGTATACATAGGTTATGCCCCCCTTGTTGAGGACAGCACAAGCTAGTGTCAGACCTGCTGTTTCCATCGCTGTGTCCCTTATTCTGTAAGATGCTGTAGTTTTAGAGCATTATCCCCCTCAAATCTTATTCATGAGCAGGTATTAGCCCCGCCCACCAAAGGCTAGCCCCGCCCACTGAAAGTTATTCACATGTTTCTACCTATTCAAAGTAATAGGTTTATCAGTTGAGGTGGGCGGGGTTAACCTCAGGTGGGCGGGGTTTGAAAAAACTGACACTCTGAAGGATTCTTCGGATTACTCTTCTAGCTGAAAACTGCAGATTTGAGCATTAAATACACGAAAACTACAGCATCTTACAGAATAAGGGACACAGCATTGGAAACAGCAGGTCTGGCACTAGCTTGTGCTGTCCTCAGCCTGGGGAGCACAAACTATGTGACAGGTTCTCTTTAACTCACCTGTGAAGTGCACTGTGCTAAAGGTCCACCACTGCTCCTACTGCTCTTCGTCAATAACGTCACATTCTTTGGTCACGTATTACTATAGCGAATCCCTAGTCTAAACAGTCACGTGCTGTTCAGACAGAGAGAGACCACTGAGGCCAGTTATAAACTACAGTATCACGTGACTAATGAATGCGATGTCATCATCAGGGAGCGACGAGAGCAGCAGTGGCGTTGGAATAGAGAGAGCTTCACATGTGAGTTATCATTTTTTTCTATTTTTAAACCCCAGCACAGTCTTTTATTAATGTAATGGACAAGGCACGTAACTTTGAGTTCTCCAGTAGTAGATACAGGGACCGTCAGGTAACCTAGACATATCAGCAGTCTTTCAACAATAAAACAATGTGTATGGCCAGTTTACAGGAGTGTTCCCATCTAATGGATTAGATTTAACGTGTAGGCAAAGGTAAATAAACATTATCACCAAATACATTGCTGTTCTGAGTTTACATCACTTCTGGGTAAGAGCAGTTCTTATCTGCTGCATGTTTACATAGGACTCCCTATGCAGGACTGGGATAAGATATTCTGGTGCCCAAGGCAAATCAGGCACATAGTGCCCCCATTTCTTCCCCCAATGGAAAATTCAGCCTCATCAATGCCTCCTTGCGCCCTCTTCTTGCCTGGGATGAAGTGGCACCATAGGTGGTTGCTTACCTTCACCTACCCGTCGTCCCGACCATGTCCCTAGGTTACTAACCACCTCTCTTTGCTCTGGTAAGTCACTTCCTGCTGTGTCTTATCAGCAGGATGGAGCTTGTTCTGAATCTCTGATTTTATAATTCTCACTGAGGAAAGCTTTAATCCCTTTAGTTACTGAACAGAGAGAAATCAGAATCCTTTTGCTGTGCGTCAGGACTGCAGAGTGATACTTATCTTTTTATGTAAATACACAGATGAATGTGAATGTAGAAGATTCAGTCTGTTCTCTCTCATGTCAAATACAGCTCTTCTACCTTACATGTAAAGCCAGACATCCTGCTTGGACAATGTCATTTTATTTTTAAAACTCCTCCATTATCAATGTTACTATAACACAGGGATGTCAGACTCCTTTTCACCAAGGGCCAAAACAGCATTATGGTTGCCTTCAAAGGGACAAGTATTACTGTATAAAATGGAACTATGTGAGCCTCTTTGGCAGTACTGTCATGGGACACATAAAATGAAGTTGTAGGTCGCATTCAGTACTCAGGTACTAACATGCACAGCTAGAAATAGAAGCTAGCAGAGGTGAAATATCAGTCAGTGCTGCTATAGAACCGCCCTCAGCCTGCACAGGACATGGGAGCCTGAAAGAAGCTGTGAAGAGCAGGCTTGGTGAAACAACCAGATGGGAAAAGCCCTTTAGATAGCCACACATTAAGACACCTGCTGCAGTGGTGGCTGTAACCAAATTTTTGTCCAGGTTCTTCCATCAACTATGATCTGACTCTATGTGCTAATTGTTTTAAAACATTTGATGGTTCGTTCACTAATAGGGTAACAAATAAAAATAATTGCATTCTTTTTCTAAATTATCCAGTTTGATTGGTTTCTTTTGGACACTGTTGTATTTGACAATGACAACCATATTCTGTAACAGAATCCATGTTGCTAAATGGCTAAATGAACAAGAAGAGAACAAAAATAGCAAACACCCAACCAGACGGTAAAGAAAGTGCCTGAAGGAGATTACACAGTCTAGTAATATAAAAGGAACTGGCGAATCTTCACGCTTGGTTTATGTTTTAGTCTTTAATAGGGAATTCCCCTGCCTCATAAGCAGCTGTTCAGCTTTTTTTTTTACAGAGCTTTCCAGTTTGAGAAAATAATGTTATAGTCTCTGTTCTTCTCAGTCACTTTGGGCGACATGTAAGAACGGGGCTGTGCCAGTTATCTGCCGTCAGAAAGCATTAGTAGACCTGTTCTATAGATGTATGAACAGTCGCATTCCAAACTTTGGCGCGATAAGCTCCGGCGCAGCACTTGTTAATGTGCCAAAGATTTGTGGCATTCTGGGGGCATCACACCACATTTTTAGAAGTAGACACATTTATGATTCTTTGACACCAAACCTAGCAGCAGAACAGAACAGCCAGACCAAAATAAAGGTGGTCTGCCTGAGCCAGACTTGTCGTATTGGCATTACACTGCGCCTGTATGTATGACCTGCAGAAGAATAGGTTTATACATTCTGGCGCATTCCACATCACCTTAAAGCTATTTGGAACTGGCCTGTAAGGCTAGGTTACGTCCCGCAATTACGCCGTGTGGCGGGGCGGGAGCGGGGGGCCGGCTATTCGCCGGCCCATAGACAATCACTGCTAGCGTCGCGTATACGCCGCTAGAAAGTGACATGTCAATTATCTCCCCGCCCGCCGGATTCACCGGGCGGGTAGAGGAGGCGTAATCCATAGTTCTCTATGAGAACTGTGGATTACCGTAGTTACTGGGACAGATTCAGCCCGTAATTGGCGCACTTCGGCGCGTAATTAAGGACTGAATTACGTCCCGCAGATGGCCGTGTGAACATGGCCTTAGAGCCAACGTTCATACATGTCGCCCTTTGTGTCTAAATAGTGGTGTAAATTGTACAAGACATGCAATAAATGTACTAAAATATTGGTTTTCTGGTTTAATGACAATATTTTTAACTAACAGTGGTCTTTCCTATCATAACGTTAACCCATATTCAATTTACAGGGTTACATGCATTAGAAATCTGCAGCATATACAGCTGTCTGGAACACCCAGCTAATCAGCATGTATGTTTCATCAGTAGAAGAAGCACTAAATGAACACATCACTTTGGAAATTGCCTAAGCG
Organism: Phyllomedusa bahiana; assembly: GCA_025379985.1. Lineage (NCBI taxonomy): Eukaryota > Metazoa > Chordata > Amphibia > Anura > Hylidae > Phyllomedusa > Phyllomedusa bahiana. The sequence goes on from JAODAL010029653.1 coordinate 14,516, forward strand.
TGCGATATATATATATATATATATAATATAATAATATATAATAATTTATATATATATATATACATATATAATATCTTCTTTGTACTACAATATACTGTGTTGTTTGGTTCGGTTCTCTATCTGAATTGCTGTGTGGCTGTGCTATGTGTACTGTGCAAATTATATTTATTGCACTGCTCTTTATATGTACTACAAGCACTGCTTCCTACCTGTACTGCATTTTTTTTCCATGCCCTTGGTTGAACTTGATGGATACGTGTCTTTTTTCAACTAACTATGTAACTGTACTGCTTTCTACCTGTACTTCTTTTTCTCCACTGCTGATTGCTGTATGTACTCTAAATATGTTGTACTGCTCTCTACCTGTACTATGTTCACTCCACTGCTGTCTACCTATTCTACTAGCATTGTACTGCTCTCTACTAGTATTCAGTGTCGGATTGACTTTTTGGAGCACTGGAGGATCCTCCAGAGGCCCATGGAATGACAGAAATACTGACAGTCTTCAAATGTATGTGCGTCCTCAGCTAGAAACATCCCACGGAGATCAGGGCCCACCAGATGATTACCAGCATCCTACCTAAGGGGTGTCAATATATCTAACTATAGGGGGCCTATATACCTATGTACAGGGGGCCTATATAACTACCTAAAAGGGGTTTACCTACTTGCCTACCTATTTTTTGGGGGGTGCCTACCTACTATATTGGGGGTTTTCATACCCACTATATGGGGACACAAAAGAATACTAAAACTTGGTACACAAATTAGAGCCCCGTGGAAATTTAGGGGTACTTTTACTGTTTGTGGCACAAACATTAGAGAAGACATCACCTGTGAGTCCCTGGGTGTAAGTTTACTCTAATCACTTATATGTGATTATCTACTCTAATCACTTATATGCAGAAATCCTGTGTACAACTGCTATCTACCTCTGTATGATAGTAATATTGTAGTATAATGATTTATAGTCAGTAATGGTATGGTGTATTATTCAGTCACATGATATGTGGTCATGGTGTGGTGATATTATTCAGACATTAAGTGATAATGATATGTGGAGATGATATCTGGTGGTATAATTCAGCTACCATGTAGTGGTTATATGTTGTGGTACTATTCAGTCACTATGTGGTGATATGTGGTTGTTGTGTGGCAGTATTATTCAGTCACTATGTGGTGGTGATATGTGGTCATGGTGATGCGGTATTATTCAGTCTCTATGTGGTGGTGATATGTTGTCATGATGTGGCAGCATTTGGAATTATTGATAATATTGGCCTTGGGATTCTGGTTTTGTGTAGCGGTGTTATTTGGTAAATTAATGACTATTATTTAGTGGTTTTATACATATAACTTTGTTATAGCTTTTTGTATATTTTTATTTATATAAAATGTATGATTGAGGGAGGGGGCGAATATCTTTAGACCTTTAATGTTTACCACACAGTGTCCTGATGCAATTAGGTGAGCAAAAATCAGAAGCCCCTGGACCCTATCTTGATTACACGTTAGTCTGATGCCATCACACCAGTCTGTATAAGTTGACGCATGACTGGGCGGGGGCACCACACAGGTGGCCAAGGCATAGAGGCACAGTACAGTAGCTCTGGGGTGGGCCCCTAGAATCAATTCTTCTCTTCCGCCCTTGGCACTCTAGTCTGACACTGCTAGTATTGCTTGAACCTTACTGCTCTTTACCTATACCATGCTGCTCTCCATCTACTCTACATATACAACACTGTTGTCTACTTAGGCTGTATGCACTACACTGCTCTTTATCTGTGCTACATGTACTGTAGTGCTTTCTTCCCGTGCTACATCCACTGCACTTGCCTTCACCATTAATACATTTACTGCTCTGCTACTTTCCTGCCCATTGTGCTGCTAAGCTAGTACATCTAGGCCTTTGTCTTTGACATCATGGAATGATCAAGTACATATGTATTGTGGCTTGTGCTCAAGATCTTTTAAAACCCCAGCAAGACTCATGGTCATTGGATATAAATGTTTATTTTGCCTGTCACTTTGTTTGCTTAGTCCTATATCCACAAGAATAGACTGCAGCGTAATGATAAGTGGTAACATTCATTACTGTAAAACAACTCACAGCATTACCATTGTTAAGGTCATGGTGTAAGATGTGCAGTTAATCTCTGTACTACTTCATTTTATACTGTCTTTATGTTAGAAGCTTGGTTTTGATAAAATACAGTTTATGTGTTGAGCTTGTATCTAGTACTCTGTTGTTTCTGGTAATTATTTATTTACTAAGCTTGGTTTTAGTACTGTATTGATATTGTAAACTTTATGCTGGTGCTGTCTTTATTAGTTTTCTTTTGGTTTCTATTAACATTAAACATACTATTTTACAGGGGTATTGCCATCTTGCAAAGTGATGATGTATTGCTTGGATATGCCATCACTTCAGGTTTGGATAAGCCTATGGAAGATCAGGGGAGTCTCTGAGTCTGCCTTTCAGGGAGAAAGGCAGAGTAGGAGTGGTGAAAAGCAAGAGACAAAGTGTGGGCCCAAGAATTAACTCCACTTGTGGGGCAGAGGCACCACAGTCTTTGGCTCAACCACAAGCCTCAGAGTAAGAGGAGCACCTACCGGACTTTGGTGTCTCATTTTTAATACAATTTTATTTAGGCACCATTTCAGGTTTGCGGACACTCTAAGGTGCTAAAACTGAATAAACTCCCTTAAAAATACCCAATATTGGAAACTACAACCCTTAAGGAATATATGCAGGGGTGTAGTGAGTATATCGACCCCATAGCTGTTTCACAATTTTTTTTTTAGCGTTAGGCTTTGAAAATGAAAAAAATTATTTTTTCCAACAATCTGCACTTTTAACTGAAAATGTTTAATTTTTACAAGGAATCCTGGAAAAAAAGCATCTCAAATTGCGTTACACAATTTCTTCAAGTTCGGCAATACCCTACATGTGGGTGTTAACTGCTGTTTGGGCACATGATAGGGCATACAAGGGAGGGAGCGCTATTTGGCTTTTGGAACGCAGATTTTGGTGGGGCCATGTCGCATTTGCAAAGCCCCCAAAACAGCAGTACAGGTGAAATCTTCCAGATGTTGCCTCATTTTGGATTCAACACCCTTCATGGATCTCATCTAGGGGTGTATTGCGTATTTTTGACACACAGGTATTCCATAGTTTTTTAGCACTGGGCCATGAAAATGTGGGGAAAAAAACGCAGTTCTGCCAGTGTTTTTTGGGATTCATTTTTAGGGGCCGTTCACACGGCTTATTTCAGGGACGGATTGCAGCCGTATTGCGCGCCGTACTGTGCTGCAATATGGCTGCAATCCGTCCCAGCCATTAGGGTAATCCACAGTTCTCATAGAGAACTATGGATTCCATCTCTCCTCCCCGCTCGGCGAATCCCCCGGGCGGGGAGAAAGTGACATGCACATTATCCCTGCGGAATACGCGCCGTGAATAATGAATGTCTATGGGGTCGGGGAGCTGCGCCCCCGCCCCGCCCTCACACTGCCCCTTATTCAAGCCGGAATTGCGGGCAGAATCCGTCCTGCAATTATGGCTTAAATAAGCCGTGTGAACCAGCCCTTACAGTCTTCGTTGTGCGGGATAAATTACAAGATACTTTAACTTTATTACAGTTTTTTATGTTTTACTACTTTTCACAACAGAAATGTGTTTATAAAAAGATTGTGCTTTTATGGCATAATAGTCTGGCAGCCATAGCTTTTTTATTTTTCTGTATATGGAGCTGATTATGGGCATGGTTTTTTGTGGGACGAGTTGATGTTTTTATTGATACCATTATGGGGTTTGTATGCCGATTTGATCACTTTTTATTAAGGTTTTTATGAGGCATTTTGAACATAATACAACAATCCTGGCAGGTTTTTTTATTTTTAGGGGCGGTCACTGTGCATTAAATGACGCTAGCTTTACTCAGCGGGTTGTACGATTGTAATAAACCAAATTTTGTTTTTTTTTTATGTTTCCACTTTTGTACAATTAAAAGCTTTTTTCTATTTTTTTAAAAAAGGAAAAACTTTTTTGCTGCCATGTTGATCCATAACTTTTTTTTTTTTCTGTGTAAAAGGCTGTTGGGGCTTTTTTTTTGGAAGGATATTTGATTTTTTTTTTTTAATTTTTGGGGGAAAAAGGTTTTGCACTTTTAATCTGTTTTTCAAAGGCGTGTGAAAAAATACTGCAATCTAGTAGTGTTTTCAAATTTTATTTTTAACAGGCCACCATGCAGTATCCGGGCAAGTTATTTTTCCCCCGGGGTCAAGAAAATTGTGCAATCCCCAATTTTTAAATTATTTTTTTTTTTTTTGGGGAAGCAAAAAAAAGTGTTTTTTTTGTTAAAACATTTTTATGCTCACTTCTTTGATATCTTTTTTTTTTTTCGAAAAAGGCTGGTGGTTTTTTTTTTTTTTGCGGATAAAACTGATGGGGGTGTTTATATGAGTTTTTTTTTTGCTTTTTATTCATTTTATGTACTGCGAATAAACAAAAATTCATTTCTGTTTTTTTTTTAAGCGTTTCCCATAGGGTTAAAAACATGACAAATTTATGGGGGTTGGTCGTTATGTTTGGGATACTGATATGTTATTTTATTTATTTTTATTTTTTTGGGGGGCGAAGAGGGCGGGTACGTGTTTTTATTTTATTTTTCGGTTTGTTTTTTGTTTATTTTATCTTTTTTTTTTACTTTTTCACTTTTTTTTTAATTTTTCCCCCAAGGGGGATTTTATCAGCGATTTCGCCTGTTACAAGGGGGCCCAATAGACGCATTACTGCGTATACTTGTCTCTTGGTGATGTAAATCAATGGCGAAATGTTTCGGGGCTGGTACACCCCAGACAGTCCAGATTTTTTATTTTAAACCCTTCCTTTTCCTTCCTATTGAAAATTTGATAGAGGGCTTTTAGCGAAGGGTTTTTAATCACTCCGGCCGTGGTGTGCAGCAGATGCCAGGGTAATATCCCGCTGGTCCCATCCCGGACATGCAAGGTAAAAAGTGAATCCAAAAAGTCTTTTTGCGAAACCCTACCCGACCTTGATTAGGGGAAATTTTTAAATGTCGGAAAGGGAGTTAAACGACCCCCTTGTTCACCCTCCCCTCTGTTGTCACACCAGCATTTTCTAAATCTAATGGGATGTGATACATGTTCATACATGTCACCTGAAAATACTACATCCTAGATCAAAATGAATTAAATATTCTAGTTGCAACTATTTATTTAGTAATAGTAAAAAGCGTTTTAAAACCATAAAAAAAAAATGATCAATAAAAATTAAAAAATTAATATCCCATGGAGCTCTGGATTTGGAATGATACTCAAAATCAAAGTGGAGAATCACATTTAAGGCTGCTCTGTGGTTCAGTGGAAATGGTAAGCAAGGAAATGGGTCGTACTGTGGGGGCCTCCACTGCCGTATGATCCCCCACAATGCCTGTGCATGCTCTTGAGGAGGTGGCGGATGTTCTTCTGAGGGATATATATATGCAAACAAGCATACATACAATCAATTAAACAGTGTAAATTATTAAAAAAAAAAGATAAGATTAAAAAACCCAAGAAAAAATATAACTTTTTAAAGATGTTATCTAGATGTAAACTGTGTAATTACTTTTTATTAATCCCCAGTCAGTAGCGTAGCTACAGGTTTCATAGTGTTCGCACTTGCAACTGGGCCCAGTTGACCACCTCACAGTACTTCTGCAGTTATACGCATTGCTGGTCTCTGTGACCCAGCAATGCAGCTTTATGACCAGAGTGGTGCATGCACCTTGTTACACCTGGAGTCAATGGAGGTGGGGCCCGCTGGGGTTTTCCTTTCCTTTTTACGCTCAGCCATTAATCACACGCCAGCGCAGCATAAATTGGGTAGAAAAAAAATAGGGACGGCTACGCAAAAAAGAAAAAAAAAAGGTGCCCTTCTCTTCATCATGAATGCTCAGCTGAACGTGGGTCTCTGTGACCCAGTGATACAGACTCAGTATTATGGTGGCGCTGGGGAGCAGAGCATAAACAGAGCAGTGCAAGGAGTGCAAAGAGTTGGGTGGCAAAAGGGTGGGGTAGCGAGCAGATGGCAGCAGGGTTTGAGGACAGCCTGGAGCACATTCAGACTTGGCAGCCCACTGCCCATCATTAGAATATATGGAATGGAGGGAGGGGGAAGAGGAGGGCAAGAAGAAGGTTCAATGGAGCTACTTCTCTCCATTGTGCAGCAAGCACTTGGCCCAGGTACAGCACTTATAGCACTATGGCATTACAAATGAGACACCAGGTTTAACTTGTCACGTATGAGGCAGTAGATGTCACCTAGTGCCTTATACCTGAGAGGTAACACCTAGGACGACATCTATGAATTCGCATGTTGTATTTTTTTGGCGTATGTTGCACTAAAAAACTGCTAGCACACTGTTCTATAGTTGGCATGACACATTTTATTGCGCCTAAAATGCATCAAATTTTGATGCAAAACTGTCATACAAGGTTGGCACTTTACACTCTATGTACCAAAATGTTTGGCGCATAACACTTTCATTCATACTGTCATATTATGCACTCCTCTATCTATTTAGAACTGGTGTGTTTGTGCCATGTTAAAAAAAAAAGATGTTGCCCCTAGTGCTTCACACCTGAGATATAACACCTACATCCTTATGTATGAAAACTGTTGAGCAATAAGATTGACTTTGTTGCCCATAGCAACCAACCAGAGCTCAGCTTTAATTTCATATAGTGATCTGGAAAAATAAAAGCTGAGCTCTGATTGGTTGCTATGGGCAACAAAGACAGACTTACTGCTAGACAGTTTTCAGACGTAAGGCCCCTTGCAGGTGTTGGTGAGGTGGTAACAAACGAGGGAAAAATATCTCCCAGTAGGCTTCTGTCACACTGCCTACTGCTGCTGATGCTGCGGCTATTTGCCATTCTACTGCTGGCACATTGCTGATGTTGTTCCACCGTGACATTAGAATGTGAAGAAGACGCAACAGATGTCTCAAGTTGGTCAATGAGCACTGTCTCAAATTCCTGCATTCTACTATCAATTTGTGTGAGTGGAAGTAAAGTGCTCATTTTTGTCTTGTATCATGGATCAAGGAGGGTGACCACCCAATAATCGCTGTTCATTTTGATTGCCTTGATGCGTGGATCATGTTGCAGGTAATGTAGCATCCAAGCACTCATGTGTGAGATACTGCCAGGATCTCCCAAGCCTCGGGATCGAGGGTCACTAAACATATCTTCCTCCTGTTCCTTCTCCTCCTCCTGTAATCTGTGCCAACCTCTTACCACTGAAGGGTAATAGTACCAGCCTCCTCATCCTCCTCCACTTTCTCATCCTGACAGTCACCAGAGCCCTGTCTAACCTCATGTGCTGCCCTCTGTGAGCTGAACTTCCATCCTGCACCAGCCCTGGACCTTCAACCACTACCTAAAGAAGACCGATAAAATTGGGAAACAGTTGGGCCTTTTACATCCGACGACGAGTAAGGCTCTGTGTCTGAATCTGTGTCCGCCTACTCCTCCATCACTGCTGGAACCTGCTGCCACAGTGTCTAACGCTTGTTCCAGTAAAAATATGACCACAATGGTCATGCTGACAATGCCATCGTCCTGACTGACCATTTTAGTGGCCTCTTCAAAACTGTCAAGGATGGTGCAGAGATCCTTCACGTGCCTCCGCTCTCTACGGCTCAACACCCCGAGTTCTGCACCACTGCTTGTCAGGCCATGTGACACTTCATACTGCATAACGGCATTATGCTGCTGCCACAATCGCTGGAGTATGTGGAGGGTGAAATTCCAGCGTGTTGCCACATCAGCAATGAGACGGTTGACGTGGAGGCCCAGATCACGCTGCAACGCTGCCAGTCGTGCCGAAGCAGGGTGCAAATGCCAGAAGTGTGAGCTAAGACCTCGAACCTTCCTCTGCAGACAGTCAAGATCAGGGTAGCACATGAGAAATTTCTGCACAACCAGGTTCAGGACATGTGCCAGGCAAAGAATGTGCGTAAGTCTACCGATCCTAAGGACAACAAGGAGATTTCTTCCATTTTCGCACACCACCTTGCCTGGCGCCAGGTTCTTAGCACCCAGCTATTGGTCGGTCTGAGTGCGCAGAGCCGTCCACAGCTCTTGACCTGTGTATTGACGGGCTCCAAGAGAGTTTAATTCAGAATGGCCTGATTTCTCTTGACACATGATGCTATCTTTGGAGGTTGGGGATCTTTACTGGTGGACTGACTGCTGTACTGTGTGTAGGTCACACTGGGGGAAGTGGAAGATGTAGACTGTGTTGCTGGTGGTGGGACTCATCCAACAGTATCTGGGACTGGGGATGGTGCTTGTTCATGCTGTTCCAGCACATCGGCAGCAGAGGACCGCTTGGGCTTGGAAGTGGCAGAGGAGGAGGAGGCAGAAGATGTCATGGTGGTTGGAAGCCCAGGACCTGTGTGGCCTTTTTTCTCCAAGTGACTCTTCCACAGCAATTCATGCTTTACATGCATGTGCCTATTCATGCTCGTGGTGCTTAAACACTTTAGATTATTTCCTCTACTGACGTGTTAAAAGCAAACCCAGCACATGACGTCACTCTGCGAATCTGAGGCTTCATCGAAAAAGGCCCAGGCCTCACAGGTCCTGGACCTCTTCAACGGTGAAAACATAGTAGTGGTATTCCCGCTGCCACCACTGACCATGGCTGGCGGATTAATGACAGCGAATTTGTGCGAACGCCCTCTTGCTTTCTGAGGTCGGACCCGCACTCATACTACCCCATATCCTCCTCCTCGTTCACTGATGATGCACTCGCCAGCTGCTGCTCAAAAGACCATGTTGGATCCACAATGTCCTCATCATCACAGGTGACTTGCTCTTCCTGACAGTCTACATCCTCAAGCTAGAATCTACAGGCACTGCGAGGCATTGCTGACCGCCTGATATTTCTGCCGATGGACCAGCCTCTTTCTCCTCCTCTGAGGGCATTAGCGATTGGGAGTCAGAGCAGGAAAAATCATCCTCTTTGGCCTCTTGATCTTTTGAAATGCCTTCTGACCTTAACAGCATTGTGTGATCAAAGAGCTCTTCGGAATATGGATTATCTAGAGCAGTCTGTTTATTGGGTGACATTTGGCCTTCAGGTAGGACTGATGATGATGATGACATTTGTGCCCTTGACTGAAAGGAAGAGGAGGTAAAACTGCTGGATCAAGGATGTGTTAACCACTGAAGAACGGATTCCCGGCGATCTTCAGAAATGAGACGCACAGGGAAGTGACCAAGCGATGACAGGCCTGACGGTCCTGCGACTGACGATGTGTTCGCTTGTGTGTTGTCTGGAGCACTGGAAGGAGTGCCTTGTCTCGTACCTCTAACTCCACCCCCTACACCCCTCCTTGCTCGCTTACCACCTCTAGTTCGCTCCATGTTCAAAAAGATAAATATTAAGAATGCAAAGATTTATTCACAGTCTCTTATTGAAGAGCTCTGCTCCAAAGACTGCAAATCACAACTGTTCTTGAATCCCTATAATTTGCAACTAGCAAATAAGATTAGAAATAGATTTTTTTTCAATGGAATATCTGTTGAACTGGGTCTTATGGAACAACCCTGGCAGCAACACAGCAAATCACAACTGTTCTTGAATCCCTATAATTTGCAAGTAGAAAATAGGATTTGAAATGGAATTTTTGCAATGGAATATCTGTAAAATGGGGTCTTATGGAAGAACCCTGGCAACAAGTGTTCTTAAATCCCTATAATTTGCAACTAGCAAGTAGGATTAGAAATAGAATTTTTTTCTATGAAATATCTGTAGAATGGGGTCTTATGGAAAAACCGTGGCAGCAAGACAGCAAATCACAAGTGTTCTTGAATCCTTATAATTGGCAACTAGTAAATAGGATTAGAAATATATTTTTTTCTATGGAATATCTGTAGAATGGGGTCTTATGGAAGAACCCTGGCAGCAAGACAGCAAATCACAAGTGTTCTTGAATCCCTATAATTGGCAACTAGTAAATAGGATTAGAAATATATTTTTTTCTATGGAATATCTGTAGAATGGGGTCTTATGGAAGACCCTGGCAGCAGGACAGCAAATCACAAGTTTTCTTGAATCCGTATAATTGGCAACCAGCAAATAGGATTAGAAATATAATTTTTTCTATGGATTATCTGTAGAATGGGGTCTTTTGGAAAAACCCTGGCAGCAAGACAGCAAATTACAAGTGTTCTTGAATCCCTATAATTTGCAACTAGCAAATAGGATTAGAAATAGAATTTTTTCTATGGAATATCTGTAGAATTGTCACAGGTTGTCCCACAGCCATGGGTCGGGCTGAGGGCACACCCGTGTCCTGTCCGTGCCCCCTCACCCGCTCCACATGTCAGGCCGCAGGCGCACTCGCTTCCCCGAGAGCCAGGACTTACCTAACCACGCTCCTGTCCCCGTGCGGCTCTCTGCCGCCTGCCGTGCGCGCGAGTGCCCCCTAGTGCGGGCGTGGCAGTTCTTTGAGATTTAAAGGGCTAGCGCACCGGTAATTGGTTTATTGCCGGCCGCTGGTCCTACATAAGGTTACCGCCCCGGCTCTTGACCACAAACCTTTGCCGCCTGCCCTGACCCACCGCCTGTCCCTGACTACGTCTACGCCTTACGATTCTGTACTACGCACACCCTTGGCTGCCACCGCAAGCAAGTCACGTCAGTGGAAGCGACCTGGTAGTTTCCCGCCGCAGCAAGTCCATCCCGCTTTGCGGCGGGCTCTGGTGAATACCGGGTTCTACTTAGACTCCGCTCCCTGGCATTGGCTTATACAGTCGCTTGCGATGGTCCAGCGGATCCACTACCTGCTCAGCCATTACAGTTAAATCCAGTCATGGATCCCGCCAAGGTGCCGTTGCCTAGCATTGCGTATCTCACCACCATGGTTGCCCAGCAGTCTCAGCAGATCGCGCAGCAGGCCCAGCAGTTGGGTCAGTTGACTGCCTTGATGCAGCAACGTCTCACGTCTCAGCAATAGTCACCGCCTCCGCCTGTGGTTCCGGCTACACCTGCGGTGCCCTCGCCTTCTGTGGGCCCCAAGCTCCGGCTTCCACTACCATCTAAGTTTGACGGGGACCCAAAGCTTTGCAGGGGCGTCATAACTTAATGCTCCATGCACGTCAAACTGATGGCTGATAAGTTTCCCACAGAAAAGTGGCATTTATGGTCAGCCTACTCTCCGGGAAGGTCCTGGCTTGGGCAACACCCCCTCTGGGACCGAGAGGACACTGTGACCGCAGACCTACAGGCCTTCCTCCAGGAGTTTCATGGCATCTTCGAGGAACCAGCGCGAGTGTCTCTGTAGGAGACTATGCCGTACGATTTCGTACTCTAGCCTCTGAGCTATCCTGGAATGAAGCAGCCCTTTGCGCCACCTTTAAGAAGGGTCTATCCAGCAGAGTGAAGGATCCATTGGCCGCTAGAGACCTTCCATCCTCTCTGAGCGAACACATCCATCTGGCCACCCGCATTGATGTACGTTTCGGCGAGAGACAGGAGGAACTCCACCAGGAACGAGACGTTGTATGTCCTTGCCGTCTGCCTCGAGTAGCCTCTGTGTTCCAGAGGTCACTACTGCCGTTGCCACAACCTTCCAGTGAGGAGCCAATGCAGATGGACTAGGCTCACTTGTCAGAGCAGGAGCTGTCTCATCGCTGGACGGAGAATTTGTGTCTGTACTGTGCCCGGATCACTTCCCCCGAGTCTGTCCGCTATGTCCCCAGCGGCCGGGAAACGCTCGCACCTAGGTCCCGTAGGAGAGGCATCCCTAGGTGCTAATTCGTCCTCTCCACGTTTGACGATGCCGGTACAAGTCACGACGGACGCTGGTCTCTCATTTTAGGCCCCTGCCTTCCTGGATTCTGGGTCTGCCGGGAACTTTATCCTCCCCAGCCGGAGCCGGTTTCTTCTTTGTTGAGAAAAAGGATGGTTCTCTATGCCCCTGCATCGATTACTGAGGCCTTAATAAAATCACCGTGAAGAACCGTTAACCGTTACCTCTAATTTCGGAACTCTTTGACCGGCTCCAGGGAGCCAAGTTCTTTTCTAAACTAGATCTGCGAGGAGCATATAACCTCATTAGAATTTGAGAGGGCGATGAGTGGAAGACGGCCTTTAACAAGCGTGACGGGCACTTTGAATACTTTTGGGCTATGCAACGCCCCAGCTGTCTTTCAGGAATTCGTCACTGACATCTTTAGAGACCTCTTTTACTCCTGTGTCATCGTCTACTTGGACGACATCTTGATTTTTTCTCCTGATCCTCAAACCCATCGGTTGCAGGTACGCCAGGTCGTCTCCGCAGTAACCGGCTTTACGACAAGTTGGAGAAATGCCTTTTTCACTGGACGAGCCTTTCATTCCTGGGTTATATCGTCTCAGATAAGGGTCTGCAGATGGATCCTGTGAAGTTATCGGCCGTTCTGCAGTGGCCTCGACCTACTGGACTTCAGGCCATACAGCGCTTCTTGGGGTTCGCTAATTACTATCGGCAATTTATTTACCATTTTTCTACATTGGTGGGACCAATTGTGGCTCTCACTAAGAGGGCAAATCACAAGTGTTCTTGAATCCCTATAATTAGCAACTGGCAAATAGAATTAGAAATAGAATTTTTTCTATGGAATATCTGTAGACTGGGGTGTTATGGAAGAACCTTGACAGCAAGATAGCAAATCACAAGTGTTCTTGAATCCCCATAATTGGCAACTAGTAAATAGGATTAGAAATACAATTTTTTCTATGCAATATCTGTAGAATGGGATCTTATGGAGGAACCCTGGCAGCAAGAAAACAAATCACAAGTGTTCTTGGATCCCTACAATTGGCAGCTAGTAAATAGGATTAGAATTATAATTTTTTTCTATGGAATATTTGTAGAATGGGGTCTTATGGAAGAACCCTGGCAGCAAGACAGCAAATCACAAGTGTTCTTGAATCCCTATAATTGGCAACTAGAAAATAGGATTAGAAATAGATTTTTTTTCTATGGAATATCTATTGAATGGGGTCTTATGGAAGAACCTTGACAGCAGGACAGCAAATCACAAGTGTTCTTGAATCCCTATAATTGGCAACTAGCAAATAGGATTAGAAATAGAATTATTTCAATGGAATATCTGTTGAACGGGGTGTTATGTAAGAACCCTGGCAGCAAAACAGCAAATCACAACTGTTATTGAATCCCTATAATTTGCAATGGTGCTAACCGTGTCTTCTCCACTGGCTGAACCCCCAAAACAGCAGACATGCATTTCTGGGCACTCAGACTGAAGATGTGAAAGATGCAGGCAGCACTTTAAAAATCCCTAATTTTTGCTAATTCCCTAAGCTTATTGTCCCCCACCCCCTAAGTAATATAACTAGCAGCTTTTCTTTTCTAAAATTGCTGTGAAATGGGGTGCCTGCATGCATTGAAGCATGCAGACATAGAGAGCAGTGTGTTCAGTACTGAGCTTGAACTGGAAATGGCATTGAACAGGAAATACAGTGTAACACATAGAACATGGTCATGTGATTTCAGCAGCCAATGAGATCCCCACACCCTCACTGGAGACATTTTTTTGACACTTCTCTATTGCCTGCACTGATTGGATGGCACCAAAAGTACAGGAAAAAGCTCAAAGTGAAAGTGAAAATGGTGGGGCGAACAAACGTGGCGAACGCAAACTTTACTCGAACTACCGTAAAAAGCTTGGTTTAGCTCGCATTCTAAAAATCCGTAAACGGTTCGCTCAACACTACTCATGACACATTTAAGATCTGCTTACGTTTAGTACTGTAAACTGAATTAATACACATAGACTCATCGTGGCTGCTATGGGCAACAGGTCCCTTTTAGGTAAATAGGGGCCTTTAGGCAGCTTTGGTAATTAAGGGCCTTTGTGTGGAACCATGGTCATAGTATGACAACTACCACTGACTGCTACAAGTGAGCTGTTATTACAGTTGTTCTCCCTTTTTACTACAGAAGCAGATGCTTTAACACACCTGCCCTTGAAGAAACAGTGTTCTAGCAAGTAACCAAGGACTTCAGGTTGACCTCTTTTATCTTTATGAGCTGTGAATTTATCTTTCGATTCTTCCTTACAGCATGTGGGCGGAGGAATATCATGAAAGAGCAGAAAAGGGTGAAACTAAGATATTACTGAAATACTGAGCTCACACACCTTAAACATAGCCTGTGCTTCCCCTCCATGAGCTGGCGCCTTTCCTAGCAAAATGCACGCAAGCGAAACATGCCATTCCTTGTGACCTCAGAGCCCGGGCGGGATGCACAGTGGATTTTCACAAGACCATAAATTAATTCCTTGGCCTAACATTTGCCTGCCAGGGATGGGAGCTAATAAATCTTTAACAGCAGAGGTGTTGTGAAGGCTCGTGCTACAAGTAGCTGACATGAGAGGGAGGGATTTGAGGAACCACTGATTTAATTAATGGGAGAACAGAAGCTGCAGAGAATGTTATTTGCTTTTACTTAAAGATTTGCAAACATAGCAATTTATAGAGAGAGTTGTAGTCATGGTCTGATGTGGCATTGCAAAGTTTTTTCTATATTTTAAATCAGTTTTTTTCTTTATTTTTAAAGGCATTGCCTTTGTTGTAGAAAATAAATGTTAAAGGTTTTTTGGTTTTATAATGATAACGAGCCCTGGTACTTCTTTGTTTTGAATGGAAAGGTTGTCAGGATGTGTCCATGATAATCAATGGGAGTTAGTACAGCAAAGCGGCACGTCTGTGCAGGCAGATAGCAACAAGACCCTCGTCAGCTCAGTGGGGAGAGAGGTGAGTTCTGTTATTTTTTATTTTTAAGTGGGGATTGGACACCTGCCTACAAACTATGGGGGCTTATGCCTGCCTACAAACTATGGGGAGCTATACCTGCCTACAAACTATCCGGACCTATACCTGCCTACAAACTATGAGGATCTTTGCCTGCCTACAAACTATGGGGGCCTATAGTTCCCATGACGTCATCATGCCACACAGGTGACATGATGACACTTTCACGCCGCCCGTGCTGGATACTCCAAAAGGCTGCAAGCAGGCTTGCGGCCTTCCAGAGAACTCCACGGAGCAGGGAGCTCTTGCTCTCTGCTCTGCAATAGCTTTCAACTGTATGTATTTCTAGAGGAGGAGGCGCATAGAGCTGTAAAGATTGGCAGCGGCACAGAAGCCAGAGACCAACTCGCAATGTCCCACTGAAAGCGGGACATTGGGCGTTCCACCAGGACATTGCCAGGGCAGCGGGACACATCGTCCCACTGATGTCTGGTCACCATAGTATACATCTCATTGTAGGTATACATGCCCCCTGTACATATTTATATGCTTCTTGTAGGTATATATGCTCCCTGTAGGTATATATGCCCCCTGTAGATATACATGGCCCCTGTAGGTATATAGAGCATCCTGTAAGTATATAGAGCCCCCTGTAGGTATTTCCATGCCCTTTGTAGCAGTATACTGCCCCCTGTGACCGTACACATGCCCCCTATAGTCATATACTGCCCCCTGTAGCTTTCAACATGCCCCCTGTAGCCATATACTGCCCCTATAGCTGTATACATGCCCCTTGTAGCCATATACTGCCCCCTGTAGCTGTATACTGCCCATTGTAGCTGTATACATGTCCCTTGTAGTTGCATATTGCCCCCTGTAGCCATATGCTGTCTTCTGTAGCCATATACATGCTCCCTGCAACCATATACAAAGCTCGGGGCCCATCAGATTACCAGCTTACCAGTGGGCCCTGAACTCCACGACAGTGGGCCCAAAAGCCCATGGTAGTAAGCATCACAGGCGGCGTGATCACGCCACCTGACCCGCTGAGTGTGCATGTGTCAGACTCGTGGCCCACCAGACAATCCTCTAGTCCCCTGATGGTCCAGTTGAACACTGTCTGCTGGGCCGAGCCTGGGTCTTAGAGTTGCTTTCTGTGTTAGGGTCAGTTATACCTTAGAAACAATTTTTGAGGGAAAGACTTTAGGAGGTTCTGGTGTTAGGGACAGTTGTAGAGCGAGATTCAGGGAAAGAACTAGGGACAGTTAGTCATGGACAGTTATTGCTATTACTCTTTCATTTCTAGAGTGAAACCCCATGTACACCAACCAAGCACCTATCCTCATCTGCCCACTGTTCATTTGCTGAATCATCCAGCTGTGAGTCTTTGTCTTTGTTTGTTACACACTTGTTTTTTCTTCTGACTACTGGTGTTCTTCCCTGTTTGGTTTGTTGTTGTTTGGAGTCCACCAGTGAATTTCTCTCAAAGCACTGGCATTTTGTTAGTGTCTCCCTCTAGCTCACAGCATCCAGAGCACATGCCCCACAAGTCTATACCTAGCAGCTGGAAGTCCATTTCTGACATTGCTCATTTCTAGTCATGGTGCTGGATGTTAAGATATTAGTGTAGGCTTCTATAACCCTGCAAATAACTTATAACACATAGACACCCTTTCCAGTCTTGGACATACTGAATGAACCCATCAGTCATGCAATTTTTGCATAAACAACTGGAGTATCACTACTATAAATTCCCACTAAGCAATAAAAATGTAGGGACTAAAGCTGTTTCGATTTATATTTCAGTAAGGGTAGAGGTTTCCTCAATCTTGTTAACCTAATCAGATTTAATGCTTTGCAATAATTTATCATCTTTGGTTTTCCACCTTTCCAAACATTTAAATAGGTAGCATGAGCAGTGTTGGACAGTGAAGTTGAATATTGGAGCCCACCCTACATCTGCTGTTCATAACTTAACATACTGCAAATGGCTCTTGCATGTAGCCTCTTGCCTTCTGCTTCTCTTCTCTGCCTTCCTCCCTTTAAAGCAGCCCCAGGCCTGTCACACTTAGGGGCCTGCCATACTGAGGGGCCCATCATGCTCATAGGCCCACAAGAGGCTTCCTCTGCACCCTTGAGTAGCAGTTCAAGTCTGAGCTGGAGCGTGGTCCATGATAATGTGACGTATTCAGTCATATAAAGTTTTGGTGCTCAGGGAATATTCCTCACACTTTATTATTTGGATGTGAGGTATCATCATTAAAGGGGTTTTATCGTTTGAAGCTTTCGTACACTTGAGCTGAAACTATCAGTTTCAGTTTCAAATCCGGGGGTAAGTCTCTCCTCTCAGTAGGCGTGTTTCTCCTTCCAGGAGGCGAGTCTCCCCTCACTGAAGAGTTGTGACATCATCATTCTGTGTGAAGCAGGGGAAGGGACAGGACATCAGCTCCGAAGCCTTCTGCAGTGTTCTCATGGCTGCAGAGTTCTCATGCTTCTGGCTGCACAAGCTCCTTGTAACCAGGGCCCTGTATTGCTGTAACCAGAACACCTGTAATGGTGTTATCAGTTATACACACTGCCTGAACTGATGAAGCACATGTGAGGAATTCACACTGCCCTCCCTCCTCCCCCTCTGTTATCAGGCAGGAGGTAGAGCAGACTGTATAAGGCTGTTTTAATGGGGAAGAGCAGTGTATAGGGCTGTGTTATATGAGGGGAGAGTGAATCTAGCAGTTATACACACAGCTTGAACTGATGAAGCCAGTGTGATAAATGCTCTGTGCCACCCGTCCTCCTATGTTATCCGTCTTGAGGTTTAGATGACTGTATAAGCCTGTGTTATATGAGGGGAGAGTGAATCTATAAGCTAGATAGTCAGTAACTGCCCAGATTGTTCACCTTAGAGCTGGGAGATGAGTATAGAGCCAGCAGCCCTCTCAGGCAGTTAGTTTCATTTTTTATTTACACAGCTCAAAGGGGAATAAGCACTGAGTGCAGGCAACCAATCACAGCACGGGGGTGTTTCCCATCCGGGGGCATGTCCAGACAGGCTGAATGACATATCAGTCAGCCAATCACAGAAAAAGGGGAAGTGTCCCATCCAACTGCAGCAGAAATAGCTATAGATGTACAGTTTAGCTCATATTTGCTATACTAAGCGACTTAGGTAATGAAAACCAACTACAAAAGTGCTTATTTTTACTGTCCCCAACATTTGAGATATGATCTTTGTAGCGAGAAACCCCCTTTAAATAGGCTCAGTTTTCAATTGGACAAATCAAACAATGCTTGAAGCAACCACCTTTTGGGTATTTAGTGCAGACAGTAGGTCAGCAGCATCACAATGATGGGGCCCAATACATTTCAATACAGTATTGTAGCCAAACTCAGAAAGAGAATCATGAAAGAGAACCTGTCACATAGTTTTTGCCCCCCTGGCTGGGGACAGAACAAGCTAGTGCCAGATATGCTGTTTCCAGTGCTGTGTCCCTTATTCTGTAAGATGCTGTAATTTTTGTGTATTTAATGCTCAAATCTGCAGTTTTCAGCCAGAAGAGTCATTCGAAGAGTCATTCACAGTGTTAGTTTTTTTCAAACCCGGCCAATCGAAGGCTAGCCCTGCCCACCTCAACTGACAAACCTATTACTTTGAATAGGTAGAAACATGTGAATAACTGTCAGTGGGCGGAGCTAGCTTTTGGTGGGTGGAGCTAACACCTGTTCATGAATAAGATTTGAGGGGTAAATGCTCTAAAACTGCTGCATCTTACAGAATAAGGGGCACAGTGCTGGGAACAGCAGGTCTGACACTAGCTTGTGCTGCCCTCAGCAAGGGGGGCATAACCTATGTGACAGGTTCTCTTTAACCACAGGAATTTACACCACAACACCATATTGATACCATATTTAACAGTGAGGCCAAAGCAAAAACTGAAAAGAATTTGACATAATTTTATTTGTTAGACAGTCAACATTCTAGTCTAGAGGAGCTTCAAACCAGAAAGTTGACTTATCACCATCACACAAACACAAACAATTTATTGCAGATGAGATTATAAGACTTTTCTCAAATACATGTCATTAGCAAATCAGAGGATTTTCCTCAGTTTTTCAGGGAAACAGGTCTTGCTTTCATTTTGTCTAAGATAGTTAACAATGCGGTGAGATTCCTTCTCTTTGAGAAACCAACTGTGCAGGGGGAGTTGTAGACATAGGTGCTTATAGGTTCATCTGATTCTCTCAGTATACATACACTGCAGGCACAGCACACTGAGGAAATATGTGTGATGCGGTTTATCTATTTCTGCTGCTTCCAGCCTCTCCTACTCCATAACACACAGGCATCCATCTTACACCGCTGCATATTTACTATCATCATGAAGATAGCAGCACTGATCACTTCTGTGGTCATATGCTGCAGACTTACATGCTCCCCCCTTTACTGCTGACTCTCCAAGCAGGGAGTCTCAGAACTGTGACCCATCATGCAGTAAGGAGCCCAAATTTTCCTGACTTCATTTTCCCTTCCTATAAGGGGTTTTGCTACATTTCATGCCTGTTTTGTCCAGCTTCAGTTTTCAGTGTGCTCAAAAGGGTGTGTGTGTGATCTGTTTGAACTGCATACCATGTGACCCAGCAGGCTTGATATCACCATGCCTTTCTCCACAGTGTGCTCACTCTAGTTATACAAAGGTCTGTTTATGGAAATAACTGTGAGCAGCTACAATTTAGTTGAATGGTAGGCACTTCTGCCTTCCAACATAAGAATCCTAGGTTCAAATCCCTGTAGGATTTGGTCTACTTATTTATTTGCGTTGTGTAACTAATTACTAAAAAGTACAGAGGACAGGAGTAGAATGACAGTACTTGAGATTAAACACTTGCTCAAGAGTGAGTGTGTGTGGTTACTGAGCAGTGAAGAGACTGACAGTAGCTGCCTGAAAGATGATGTCTGAGCATGTGTGGCAAGACTGAAGAGCTCTCATCACTGGTCATATTCCCTGGAGAAGACCTGTATCACTAAGTTGGCAGATAATAATGTCCTCTTTTAAGCCAAAATGAGTTGTCTTGTCCAGGTCAATGGAGCATCTCTTTATCATTGCCAGGTTGGTTTACTTGGTAGAAACAAGCGGCACTCTACTTATTTGACTTTGTGATGCATTCTCCTGTTAACACTGTCAGAAGAGGCTAGTAAAACAGAAGGCAAGGAATGAAGCTGGGTAACAACTAGATGACAAGGACATTGCTAGCTGATTTTATTCGTTGCTTTTGCCCGGATAAAACGGCTGCTGCCCCGGACTTACAATCTACCTCTAAGGCAGATTGCTGGTTCTCTGACAGGTATTGTGAGCCCCAAGCACTGGCAGTCTCTCAATTGTATGCGTTTCCTCTGGATGGGCATACAGATGTAAACCAACGGCAGCACATGGAGCTCCCCACCCTGCCGACTACTTCTGTTGACCACAAGCTAGTCTTATGGCCTTCAGCAGTTAACGGTGCATGTGGCATGATTTAGGAGGTCATCACACAGCTTGCACCGGGAATATCATCCCAGCACAGGCAGCGTGATGACATCATGCGGCTTGTGTGGGACTGAGGGAGGAGGAGCTGTTCAGCAATGGAAAAGGGAGAGTATTATTTTTTAACGGGGGCCTAGATCCTATCTACCTACTGAGGGGCTCTAAACCCTACTTACCTATATACTAACTACCTGCCTACTGGGGGGCCTATATAGCTAGCTACCTACTAGGAGTCCTATATACCTACCTATCTAGTAGGGGCCCTACTGTCTGTGACATCACCATGCCCCACAATGCATTGTGGGTATTGCCGGACATGGTGAGTGACAGTCGCCATGGGGTCCAGTATACAGCAGCAAGCCATGGGGTCCAGTATACAGCAGCAATGCTGTGTACTGATCTCTATTGAATTAGTGATCTAAAGATCACGGATACAATTCCACTATGGGGAAAGTGAAAAAAATTGAAGAAATAAAAAAAGTGAAACACAAACACAAAAAAGAAAATAAAAACACGTACACCGCCCTTTTCTCCATTACAAACGCCCATCGCCCCCGAAAAAGATCAAAAACAAATAAAGTACATATATTTGGTATCGCCACGTGCGTAACGACCTACCCTATAAATCTGACATGTTAATTAACCCGCACAGTGAATGCCGTAAAAAAAAGCAGTCTCAGAATTGTGATTTTTGTTTATCCAGCAGCACATAAAATGGAATAAAAAGCGATCAAAAAGTCACATAAACAAGTTGTACAAATTAAAAAAGTCGGTTCATTCTGCAAAAAAAAGCCCTTACACAACTCTATATATGGAAAAATAAAAAAGCTATGGCTATCAGAAGATAGTGATGCTTAAATATTATTTTACACAATAAAAACACTTTGTTATTTTAAAGCGCTTCAACATAAAAAATATAGAAATTGGGTATCACCGTAATCGTATTGATCCACAGTAAAAACTAACTTGTCCCTTTTACTGCACGGTGAGCGCTGTTAAAAATAAAAATGCAGTATTTTTTCCCTGCCTTCCAGAAAACGGATTCAAAAAGCCTTGTCCCCCCAAAAATGATACAAATAAAAACATCAGCTCATCCCACAAAAAACAAGCCTCTACACAGCTCCGTATACAGAAAAATAAAAAGTTATGGCTCTCAGACTATGGCGATGCAAAAACATGTTTTCCTTTTTGAAAAAAGTGGGAGGTTTTTGTGTAAAGTCAGTAAAACATAAAAAATATAGAAATTGGGTATTGCTGTAATCGTATTAACTTGCTGAGTAAAGCTAGCATGTCATTTATACTGCATAGTGACCGCTGTAAAAAATAAAAATAAAAAACACTACCGGAATTGCCGTATTTTTTTCAAAACGCATCACAAAAACCTTAGTAAAAAGTGATCAAAGCATCATATGCAATCCATAATGGCACCAATAAAAACGTCAACTCATCCTGCAAAAAAAAAAGCCCATAGCTCCGTATACAAAAAATAAAAAACTTATGGCTATCAGTCTATGAAGACATCAAAATGCAATTTTTTTATAAATTTTTATTGTGTAAAAGTAATAAAACATAAAAATCTATATAAAATGTATATTATTGTAATTGTACCAACCCAAATGGTAAAGTTATCGTGTCACTTATGTCGTACAGCGAATGCTGTAAAATTGAAGCCAAAAAAACTATGGTGGAACTGCATTACCCTCCCCCTAACATTTTCATGGCCCAATGCTAAAAAGACTATGTGCAATGTACAATATGAGATCCATGAAAAGATGAGATCCATGAGGGGTGTTAATTCCAAAATGGGATAACTTCTGGAAGATGTGCTGGTACTTTGGGGGCTTTGTAAATGTGACATGGCACCCACTAAAATCTGTGTTGCAAAAGCCAAATAGTGCTCTTTTCCTTGTACACCCTGCCATGCATCCAAACAGCAGTTTACACCCACATATAGGGTATTGCCGAACTTGGAAAAAATTGCGCAACAAAATTTGGATTACTTGTAAAAATGAAACATTTTCAGCTAAAATTGCAGATTGTTAGAAAGAAATAATTATTTTCATTTTCACTGCCTAACACTAAAGAAATCTATGAGACACCTGTGGGGTTGATAAACTCACTCCACCCCTGTACATATTTCCTAAGGGGTGTAGTTTTAGGGGTGTTTAGGGGTGTTTCTCCTATAGCTACAGCACCTATACATTTTTTAATCACATCATCTCATGGTAACTTTTTGAAAAAGGTCAGTTGACCGAAACATCATTTCTTTAGTCACCTTTGTTCTACATATTCACGTTGGAGCTTGTAAAAGTACCTTCATTAAACGTAGTATTTTTGCATCAGACTGCTGGAGTACTGTCAATTTTATGCTTTGTCAACCTGCAGTAGACATATGGTAGACGCTAGTTATAAACTATTTTGAGTGGAATAACTATCTGTCTTACACGCAGAAATTTTTGAAGTTTGAAAATGCCAAATTTTTCCAAATTTTCACAATATTTTTTTACAAATAAACAAGGATTGTAAACTTTTTTACTATCTTAAAGCACAATGGGCAAAATGTATGAACGGGTCTGCGCCAGTTTGCTGGTGTACTTTGAGCCAAAGAGAATGTATGAGCAGGTGCACTCTAAAATTTGGTGCGATAAGTTCCTTTGTAAAGCGCCAAAGACACTTTTTAGTGCACCAAAGATTTGGGGCATTCTGGAGACGTGTCGCACCACATTAGTAGAAGTAGACACATTTATGATTCTTTGGCGCAGAACAGTTAGAGCAGCCAGACCAAGTTAAAGGTGATCTGCCTGAGCCAGACTTGTCGTATTGGCACTACACTGTGCCTGTATGTATGAACTTCAGAAGAACAGTTCATACATTCTAGTGCATTCTACACTAGCTTAAAGCGATTTAGAACTGGCCTGTCAGCATCAGAATTCATACATGTCGCCCAATGTGTCAGGAGAAAATCTCTGAATCACTTGGATAGGTAAAAGTGTCCAAAAGTTATTCTCACATAAAATGTCACATCAGATTTAAAAATTGGGCTCTGTCAGAAAGGCCAAAACTGGCTGGGGCGGTAAGGGGTTAAAAAAAAAACAACCTAATATTTATTTTAAAAAAATGACATACAATATTAACATAATGCATGAAAAAAAAAAAAGAAAAGAAATCAAATTTATAGCAGCGTCTCTTTCAATATTTGTTTTGGTATAAAATATACACATAAGTCATAATAGCAGGTGAAATGTATGTACTAGATTTGAGTCTTTGGAAATATTCTGCTTACTACATACTGCAATTATAATGATCTACAATAAATCGTACCCCATGAACAACAAAACAAGACGAAACACATATGG
Organism: Phyllomedusa bahiana; assembly: GCA_025379985.1. Classification (NCBI taxonomy): domain Eukaryota; kingdom Metazoa; phylum Chordata; class Amphibia; order Anura; family Hylidae; genus Phyllomedusa; species Phyllomedusa bahiana. Next base: position 38,230 of record JAODAL010029653.1, read on the forward strand.
TGCTTGTATGGAAGCCTGTGATACATATTTTTTGTTTCTCTTTGGAAATTTCCATCTAATGCAACAAATATAAGGTACATGTGTCCTATTTGTTAGACTGTAGCTATCCATTACTTATAAATTACCACACCTTTCTGTCAAGCTTGATATGGTTTGGTCCTCAAAAAGGCAAGTGTCAAAGGTAAGGCTTGGTTATAACTTGTATTTCTGGGTGTGATCATAAAATTGCAAAAAAGAACAGTGAAACAAAATAAACATTAAAAGGGTTCTCCACCTTTACTGAACTTCAGTTTAATAATTACTTTCAAAACTGCAAAGTACACTTTTTTAAAACACGGTCCATAAATAGTGTTCAGTAATTGTATAACACGCCGTCTCCAAATCTCCTACACAAAGAAATATATTTTAAATAGTGATTGGTTGGTGAAAGTTATTCTGAATGTAGAAAAGTTCATTCTTGTAGTTTTGGGGGTTCAGTAATTGTATAACACACCATCTCCAAATGTCCTATACAAAGAAATATATTTTAAATAGTGGTTGGTTGGTAAAAATTGATACTGAGTGGAGAACAGTTCATTTTCAACAGTTGTGGAGGTGAAATATCTTTCAAATATACCAAGTGTTATTGTCATACAGATATACATCCAGGAAATAGAGTTCTCTCTATTGTTAAATATTACTCAACGCCAAGAAGTGTAATTTTGTCAAATTTTAATTCCACATAATGCTGAAATCTACCAGTGCGTTATTGTGATCCACAAATATATACACTTCTCTCTTTTTATTACATATGCTGTATCTTGTGCCATGCAAATAGCAATAATATTTAGCTTTTGAAGATGGTGAGAACTTGAGGTGGTAAGCGAGCAAGGAGGGATGTAGGAAGTGGAGATAGAGGTACGAGACAAGGCACTCCTTCCAGTGCTCCGGACAACACACAAGCGAACACATCGTCAGTCGCATGACCATCAGGCTTGTCATCGCTTGTTCAGTTTCCTGTGCGTCTCATTACTGAACAGCGTCGCCAATCTGTTCATCAGTGGTTATCAGACCCTGCATCCAGCTGTTTTACCTCCTCTTCCTCTCAGTCATGGCCACAAATGTCATAATTATCATCATCAGTCCAACTTGAAGCAATCATGGGCCAAATGTCACAACCCAATATACAGACCACTACAATAATCCATATTCTGAAGAGCTCTTTGATCACACAATGCGGTTGGGGTCAGAAGGCATTTCGGAATATCAAGAGGCCAAAGAGGATGATTTTGTCTGCTCTGATGCCCAATCGCTGATGCTCTCAGAGGAAGAGAAGGAAGCTGGCAGAGTGTTGGGTTTAATTTTACTGCCCTGCTCTCAATGGTGCCTCTGGCAGTTGCCTACTATGCTTATTTATCTTTCCAGTACTGCTTGCAATTAAACTCAAGATTGTCACTAAGCTTGGGCACCTAGACTGAGACACTGATAGACATCTGTCTTTTTTCAACCGTACTATGTAACTATAGTGTTGAGGATATGAGAGAGTACATATGAGGTCTAGAACAGAACAAATTTCTATCTCCAAAAGAAATGTATCCTAATTTTACTTGGTAAAACTGGGTTCACATATTCAGGACCACCACAGATGGGACCGCCAGAGGCAACAAGCTGGATTCTTTACACCCACCATTCCCACAGCACTCTATAGGCTGAAATAGGCCCAAAGGTCAGACTCATGGGCATACAGCCAGACCTGTCGACTTTTCAGATAAAAAAAAAGCTGCATGCATTTTTTTTAATCTAGCACAACCGTGCTGGCAGATAACTAAAATAGATTGCCAAATATATGTAAATCCAGCTTTATACAGTATAAACAAATGGAGCAAAATCATAAAAGTTTTTCTAATGGTCAATTATACACTCACCGGCCACTTTATTAGGTACACCTGTCCAACTGCTCGTTAACACTTAATTTCTAATCAGCCAATCACATGGCGGCAACTCAGTGCATTTAGGCATGTAGACATGGTCAAGACAATCTCCTGCAGTTCAAACCGAGCATCAGTATGGGGAAGAAAGGTGATTTGAGTGCCTTTGAACGTGGCATGGTTGTTGGTGCCAGAAGGGCTGGTCTGAGTATTTCAGAAACTGCTGATCTCCTGGGATTTTCACGCACAACCATCTCTAGGGTTTACAGAGAATGGTCCGAAAAAGAAAAAACATCCAGTGAGCGGCAGTCCTGTGGGCGGAAATGCCTTGTTGATGCCAGAGGTCAAAGGAGAATGGGCAGTATTGTTCGAGATGAGAGAAATGCAACAGTGACTCAAATAGCCACCCGTTACAACCAATGTAGGCATAAGAGCATCTCTGAACGCACAGTACGGCGAACTTTGAGGCAGATGGGCTACAGCAGCAGAAGACCACACCGGTGCCACTCCTTTCAGCTAAGAACAGGAAACTGAGGCTCCAATTTGCCCAAGCTCATCGAAATTGGACAGTAGAAGATTGGAAAAACGTTGCCTGGTCTGATGAGTCTCGATTTCTGCTGCGACATTCGGATGGTAGGGTCAGAATTTGGTGTCAACAACATGAAAGCATGGATCCATCCTGCCTTGTATCAACGGTTCAGGCTGGTGGTGGTGGTGTCATGGTGTGGGGAATATTTTCTTGGCACTCTTTGGGCCCCTTGGTACCAATTGAGCATCGTTGCAACACCTTGTGGAATCTATGCCACGAAGAATTGAGGCAGTTCTGAAGGCAAAAGGGGGTCCAACCCGTTACTAGCATGGTGTACCTAATAAAGTGGCCGGTGAGTGTATATACCTGCTACAAAATGAAAACGTAATAAAATAGGAGCATAGATAGGTTATAACCCAGCAGAGAAGAATTTTCAGCTCACCGCTCACGTATGGACTGCACGGACCCTCCAGGCAGGGAGGAATAAACGTAGCATCATGGCCATGCTGACGGGGTGATACCCCGAAACGCGTCGCCACCTTTGCCATGCCTGTGCTTGCTTGTCTTTCGTTTTCAGATTGGTAAATAAAGCTTCATTAAATTTTATTTTGGCCACTGGATTGCTGGACATTTGTTTCTCATTGCATAGATAGGTTATCTGTCACTGCAATGAATGCTACCATAATACTCTGTGCATATTAACACAAAAATAATTTTTCCTAAGATAGTGTTAAGCATTTTAATAAACAGAGTGGTCTCAGCGAAGTCATGGTGAGGCTGTGACATGGCAGAGAACAGCTAACTCGCACCAGTGATTTTTAATTGGCTTAAAACCCATAAAAACCATGTGGCAATTAACATTCAGGGCCACATTTGCCCATAGTAACCCAAAGTAATCAACTGCTCGTTAATAGCTACACGGTTTGCATGGCTTCATCTGCAAATTCATTCGGCAGCTTATTAAACTAATTGAAAATCAATTGTGAAAGATGCCGCAGCGATTCCCAGATGTGTTACAGCCGCACCATGAACATGTTGAGACTGCTGCATGAATTCCTAACCGTTGTTACGGGTACTCCCATAACCCACACGTTGGGTCGCGGATACACCCAGACCCCCGGCTCTTCTCCAGATGTCCGCGCCGCGACCCACATGTCAGGGCATGGGCACACTCACAGTCCTGGTCCCCTCCCTGATTACTCACCTCTCCTCACTGCCAGCCGGCGCTCATGTCCCCGCTCCCATTTGCGCACGTGCGGCGCCTATGTGAAATTTAAATGGCCAGTGGGATGGTAATTGGGCAATTGCCAGGTGCTGACCCTATTTTACCAAGCATTTCCTTAACCTCCGTCCCAGACCTTTAGTTCCAATTGCCTACTGAGAAAGCATTTCCTGACGTGTTCTTGCTTTTACTGTGTACCAGACTTCTTGCCTCTGTCCCTTGACTATAATTCATGCCACCTGTCCTGACCTTCCTGTCTTTCCCTGACTATGATCGTCCCTGTGATTTTGTACTGCGTCACACCTCGGCCGCCACCACAGGCAAGTCACAACAGGGGTAGTGATCTGGGGATCGTCTGCCACAGCAAGCTCATACTGTCCTGCGACGGACTCAGGTGAAAAACAATGGCACCTAATACTCCACTCCCTGGTGCGACACCATAGCTTGCGGTGGCTCAGTGGATCCCCTACTTTTGGTCCTTACAACCATACACAAAAAATAACTTTGCCTAAAGTAGTTATAAGTCCCAGATGTTGCAAATCTCTACTGATTTTAAGTCACATTACTGCTACAAAAAAACTGTGCCAAATGCTATGGTGGTGATTTTTCAGCTGTGTCCGTGCACGTGACGAGTAAAAGTTACTTGTCGGAATCTTTTTGGACCCTACTACTGAAAACTGTGTCAACCGACAGAAGAATGAACATGTTTTAAGTTATTTTTACTCTAAAAAGCTGACTGAGAAAATATGTGTTGTGTGGACTTTTGAGGTCAATGGAGATGGTTTTGGGTGAGTATTTCAAGTCTTGTAGATGAGCCCTTAGAGAAAATTGTTAATGAGGTTGCTAGTAGGTGTTCAGCAACAAACATCGACCTACAGTCAAACAATGAACAGCAGACTTTATGAAGTGTTGAGAGGCATGGGTGAGGTCATTAATGGAAACTAGGATGAGTCATTAAGCTTTGACAAAGCCAAATAGAAAGATCAGCATTGATAGTCTCACAATATACTCCATGAACAATTCAATGACTATGTTATATCATTGCTTTCCTCAAAATCTACAGCATAAGAATAAGGGTTCAAGCACATAAGCATATAACTTATGTATAAGCCACAAATCTAGAAGCAAAAATAGGATTGGATCCCATGCTTCAATATCTGGAAAGCCTTTTCTGAAGAAATCCCTGAGAAAAGATTTTCCAGATCAGCCTTGATCCAATCCGGTCTCTGGATGTAAACATACAGTTCGTACACAGAGTGATCCCCAGTGAAGTCACGTTATTATGACAGCAGGGCAGTTTCAGGGCTCAATCACTCTCAGGTTGTGGAGGACAAATTTCTCCCCCTACCATGGTTGGTTAAAGGGGTTTTATCGTTTCATCATTTGGCAGCCGTTTATATCGGTTGCTAAGGAGAGCTTATGAAATGGAGAGGCGTGTTTCTCCTCCCAGCAGGGAGTGTCTTTTCTCTGCAGACACGCCCCAAAGTGTGCATGTGAGAATTCATTCTGTGTGAGCTGAGGGGGTGGGGGGGAGGCAGAGGTTCTCAGCTGTCGCAGACTAAGGGCGCGTCCCCACGGCAATGGACAAATACCGGTCGGTTTATCCGATCGGTATTTGTCTAGTTTGTGTGCCGTGCACACGGCCGCAGGGGGGACGACTTTTCTCCACGACGAGCAGAGCACATTTACTTGCACATATTCCGTCCGAAAACCTGACGGAAGAATGTTCAAGCACGGGTGGCTGGCAGTTTAAAAACACCGTGCAGTGGGAACTGCTGCACGGGTTTTCCATAGAAGCTCTTTGTGCTCATTTGTGGGTGGTTTTTCAGACAGTCTGCAAAACCGCAAACCGTCTGAAAAACCATCCACAAACCCGTGCCTTGGGGACATTCTCTAAGGAATCATTGGAAGTGAAAAGCTAAGTGTAACTCGGTAGTGTATATCTACATTTCTCACTGTCACTACATACTTTGTAATTAGAATGGGCATTTGACATTTAGGACTCTGGGAAAGATGGGTGATATTTTTTTCTCTCTCACACACACATTGATATATCCTGTAGATTATTACACCTCTTACCTCTACAGATTTGCAGAACAAAACTATACGCTTTATCTGTTTGTGTTTACATGGGACTGCACAAGATCTCTCTCTCTGCTGCAGGACCTTTGATTGCTGTCAGTGAGCAGCGCCAACCCCCGCACGCATACGTCGCTACAACTACCACTGATTGCTGTCAGTGAGCAGCGCCAACCCCCGCACGCATACGTCGCTACAACTACCACTGATTGCTGTCAGTGAGCAGCGCAAACCCCGCACGCATACGTCGCTACAACTACCACTGATTGCTGTCAGTGAGCAGCGCAAACCCCGCACGCATACGTCGCTACAACTACCACTGATTGCTGTCAGTGAGCAGCGCCAACCCCCACATTGATTTATACGCCGTCGATCGCCGCACCTCCTCACTCCGCTGTTCACCGCACCTCCTCACTCCGCTGATCGCCGCACCTCCTCACTCCGCTGATCGCCGCACCTCCTCACTCCGCTGATCGCCGCACCTCCTCACTCCGCTGATCGCCGCACCTCCTCACTCCGCTGATCCCCGCACCTCCTCACTCCGCTGATTGTCGCACCTCCTCACTTCGTTACACAACATTCCGACCTCCTATACCTCCCGCAATCTGTTTCCTAACACCTTACAATGCAGACGAACCAACAGGCAGTCGGCAGCACGGAGCATGCGCAGGAATGCGCGTTCCCATCAATGCGACCGGGGCCGGGCACTATGTTAATTAGGACACCCGACAGCCAATAACATTCAAGGAGGCGGCATCCGACAGGCACTTGCCAACACTGTTTACAGAAAACGAAGATAAGGGACACTGTGAAAACAACACAGCTTAAACAAATTACATCCAATTGCAAATTTGCTCATTTTCACTGTCCCCTTATTCTGAAGGCCATTTAATGTAATGAGAAACCCCCTTTAATGATTCGTTCACATCAGATTTTCCCGACAGGAAAAATTTTATGTGGAATCAGCATCTAAAATCTGCAAAGAACAGTGTATAAATGTAGTGGTGGATTTCACTACCTTTCTCTACACAGATGAGCCCCATTTCATGAGGGCTAATCTGGGTCAGGAAATTATAAAAATGGGGCATGGACAGCAATTGGATATGGACATGAAATCTGTCATACATCTTACATCAAATTCCACATCCAAATCAGGCATGTGACAATTAGTCTTTGCTGGACAGAAAGCAGGATGGCGGGGTCCTAGGAGCTAAGTGTCTGTATTTACAAATTTATGTATTCCCCGTCATTTGTTCCATTATTGGCCAGCAGGTGAGCCCAATCACTATTCTCAAAACAGTAGGCACAAAAAGTTCAGGGAACTCATCCTTACTGAAAACCATCAGTAGTCAAATCCTGTGACATGTCCTGTCCAGAATCAGGGCTGTTTCACACTTTGGTGGACCCAATGCAAAGCTTCATGCCCCCTGAATATTGTAAATTAAATGTTCTAAAAACAATTCTATCAATTTAGGGACAATTTTCTTTAGAACATATTAATGGAAGAATAGCAACTCACTGGCGATGTCCTTCTGACATATAATCCACTATTCTCACCTCCTCCTCATATATAAACCACTGCAGTAGCCTCCACTTCTCTGTCAAATATAGACCAGTGGGGGGCGTGGTTTGCCGGCATGCTCTGAGGACGCAGAGTGTGTGAGCTCCGGCAGTTATCCTGAACATCATCCTGTTTCCCTGAGCTAATCTTTGGCAAAGTGCCACTGGTGGGCAGCCAAGTGTCCACTGAAGACCCCGGCAGCAGTTTGGACCTGTGAGAGGCAGCTACAGGGCGGTTATCCCCGCTTACCTGCGGTGGAGAGACGCCGAAGGCGGGAACGGTGGCCATCTTGTGCGCCCTGTGCTTGCTGTGGAGCCGCAGCACAGCCTGAGGAACGGGCTTCTCACTCTGTCACATTTCTGACGGGAGGGCTGCGCAGCAAGGACTCCGGGAGGCGGAGAGCGGCGCAGAGTCAGGAGCAAGACTGAGAGCAGCTACACCCAGTGTGCTGCGGGACGTGGCATCGATCACCCGGCGGCCCGTGCGGGCGGAGTGAGTAAGGAAGAGGACTGCTAGCATCTAGAGGCCGGTGAGGTGGTTTGAAGGGGGGAGAAACCGGTGACCCTGGTTCCCAGAGCCCTGTGACTCCTGGTCATCATCCTGAACACTTAAGACTCCTGCTATAATCACTGGGGGTGAGCTTGGGGATGCCCCATAAAGACACTGGTACGACACTCCTGCGGGGTGCTGCATCCTTGCTGTGACCTGGACTGTGGGGGAAAAAAAAAAACAGCCACCCTGTCTGAATTTCCCTAAACAGCTATGGCAGGCCTTGGCTTGTCTCACAGGGACTTGCTGGAACTGTATCCCTGCAGGGGGTAGGAGGCTCATACAGAGGGACTCTGCTCGCAATAAGCCCTGGTTCACCCTCCCTGTACAGAGAAATAGCTCACACTCTTAACAAGAGTCCTGAACAGGGGACAGTACACTGATAGAGGTGACTATCCCACTGAATTGGTGGGAAACAGAGAGGCCCGCATACTTTGTTTATAGACTTCCTTGCTTCTGGCTGGCGGCGTGCTTTTATGGGCCTTAAAACAGGGACTGCTCTATCCTCTGCACCCTCATCCTCAGTGGTGGATGCCATGAGTGAAACTGAGGAGGGAGAGATGGCTTCACAGACCGCGCAAGATACTGATAAGATAATGTCAGCTATTGCCTCTTGCCAGACAGCTCTGACAGTTAAGATTGATCATATCCAGGCGAATCTGAACTGCTTGAGAGAGGACATTGATAGGGTGAGAGAGAGAACTTCAGAAACAGAGCGTCGCATTAACGATGTGGAGGACACCACGGCCAACCAAACAAGGATTACCACAACTATGCAACAACAGATTAAAATTCTCCAAGATAGAGTGGAGGATGCGGAGAACTGCAACCGCAGGAATAATGTGCGGATCCTGGGACTCCCAGAGCAAGCAGAAGGAGATGCACCGGAAAAGTTCACAGAGGCCCTGACCCGACGGTTCTAGACCCATCCCTTGTTTTCCCTGTTTCATAATTGAGGGACGCATGCATCCAACCAGACCCCCCGCCAGGTTCACATACGCGCCCTTTCATTATGAGAGTGCTCAACTATTGAGATCGAGATGCAATCCTGACAGGGTAGGAAATAAACAGTTTAAAATTTGAAAATACCCGTCTTTCCTTCTACCCTCATTATACCACGGAGGTTCAAAGAAAGAGACGTCAATTTACTACGGTGCGAAGCCGCTTGAGAGAAATTGGGTTACGATATGCAATGCTGTATCCCACGCGATTACGAGTCCAGGATCAAGATAAAACTTTGTTCTTCACTTCTCCAGAGGAAGCGAATGAGGGCTGGACAAACGCCGAGATGGTAGACGCTGAGAGAACTGTCATATTTAAGGTTTCATTCCTTGTTCCCATGTTAAGTGGTCACTGGGGTGACATAGGGGGGGGCTTGGACTTCCTGTTCCATATCTGGGTACTGTTTGAAATTTATGCAGTGCGCTTGGCCTGGCCCTAGTTAATAATGGCCGCCCACGGCTTGCAAAGTTAAGTTGTCTTTGGTCAGGGGAAATTTACAGTGCATACGGAGCTCATAGATATGAGTCTTTTTTTTTTTCTTCCCCCTTTTTTTTCCCTGCCGTTTGTAGTGGAAAGGAGGGGTAAGAGGGAGGGAGAGAAAGAACGTTTGGATTTGGCTTTCCATTTTCTTCTCCATCGTGCACCTTCTTAGGGAACGTTCGGAGAAGCAAATTTTTCTATTTTTTTTAACTGACTCCTCTCCGGTGGTTTTAGGGGAGGAATAAAATAAGGTTTTTTATTGGTAAAACCCCCTATGGAGTGAAAGTCAATGTTTCTTCACAAAAAGTTTTGGGGCAAAGCTCACCAGTTGGGGCATATGGGACAGGATGGTGGGAAGTGGGACTTGTTCAATGTTCATACAATTTTTATAGGTTGTGAGATGATTGTACGGTATGAATGGGTGGTGTGTTTTGAGGTCCGACATCCGGGCCCGCCTTGCCTGGAGGGTGTTTTTCCTTACAGTTAATAAATGGCGTCCTTTAATGTGATATTGTGGAATGTCCGGGGTCTCAATTGCAAGATTAAAAGAACCCTAGTTTTCAACTTTTTATGTCCATACAACCCGACATTGTGATATTGCAAGAAACGCACCTAAAGGGCAAAATTTTTTACACTTAAGAGGAAAGGTAGGCCCCAGTATATGGGGTTTATTTATTACGCCGGGGGGTTTTCCCATACGGTGGCAAAAACCCTCCCATTCACTTTTGTGTTTCCATATCGATCCTTCCGGCAGTAAAATTGTTTTAAATGCAAAAATTGGGGGAAAGAGTATACCCTGGGTGGGGTATATGCCCCTTTCCCCTTATTTGATGTATTGGATCATGGAACCCTTTGGCATTGTTCCTACACTCCCATTTGATGAGGGGCTTTAAGCGACGCTGTGCAGATATGGACCCTTCGTCCCCAAAAAGCAGACCCTTTTTTGGGGGACAGGGGGCTGGATCTTTGGGGCCCTAAGGGAGGTGTGGGGGGGGAAGCACCCAGGGAAAGGAGTTTTATTTTTTATTTGGACTCGGGACCCCTTTTCCCGCATAGACCGTTTTGCCAGTGGAGAGCTGTTGCCATGTCAGACAGCCAGATGAGGAACATAAGGAAGGGATGTAAAAAAAAACAAAGGGCCTATACCCTTTCCTACCCAGTACCACAGAAGGGGGCCTGTCGCAGAACACACAATTTTCTTGGAGGGAAAAAAAAAGGGGGAAGGCGTTAGCTTTTTTACCAGAACTAAAGCCCCAAGACAGTGGTGGTGGCATTCGAAATTCGGGGGGGACTAGTGACGGTTTTTGGAATTGGCGCGTTTGCAGGTATTTGAAAAATTTTATTCCTAAACTGGTTCACCTGAGGCTGAAATTTTAAAAACTTTTTGGGGTCAATTTCATTCCCATATTTTCTGGGGGGAGAGGGAAACCCCGGGGGGTCCCCAAACAGGGTAGAAGAAGTCCGTAGAGCTTTTGGGGAGATGGCAACTGGTAAGGCCGGGCCCCGACGAAATTTCCGTGGAATGGTTTAAAGGGATAAGCTGAGGAGCTTGGTCCCCGATTAGCGAAATCCTTCGATAACCTTTGAGAAAGAGCAGTTACCCCTATCACAATATGAGGGTACAAAAGTTGTCTTCACAAAAAAGGGAAACCCACCCATTATGTAACCGTTTCCGTCCAATTTCCCCGATTAACGTGGATGCTAAATCTTAGCCAAGGTCCTGGCGCTGGGGACTTAACTCCTCATTCTTTTTTTTGTGGGGAGGGTCATTCCTTTTTGCCAGGAAAGTCCACCGACATTAATCTGAGGAGACTTTTCACGAACTTCAGACACCCATGAGAATCAGGCCAAAAGGGATTGAAACATTGAAAATAAAAGGGTTCGACTTTTAGAGTGGAGTTCTGTGGGAAGTATTGAAATCCATGGGTTTCCTCGCAAAATTTCTTAGGTGGCCCCAGTTATTGTACTGGAACCCAAACAGCGGAGTGTTGGTAAGGGATGTTTTCCCGGGCCAAATCCCCGGGGAAAGGCACTCGGCAGGGAGTCCCCTGTCCGGACCCCCCCTGCGACCCCTGTCTGGGTGCAGGCGCGCCCGGCTGGGGCCTCGCGGAGCCCCGTCCCCCCCGTGGGTCGGGGTCCGCTTGCTCCCGCCCTGCCAGCACCCACTTACCCGGCCGCGCTCCTCTCAGTCATCAAGCCCCCCGGTGCGCCGCCCCTGGGCCTCGGCCCGGCTGTTTAAAATTTAAAGGGGGCCCCGTGGCCGGTAATTTGCTATTCCCGGGCACTGCTCCTATTTAGGTCTCCCCTTTCCTGCCGGCCCTCCCGGGGATCCTTAGTGTTCTACCCGGGAAAAAAGCGTTCCTAGTCTAGTCTTGTTTTTCCCGTGTACCGTACCCCTTCCCCTACGTTTACGACCCGTCTCTTCCCGCCGGGCCCGACCGTTCCTGTCCACGTTTACGACCAGACCGCCTGCCCGCCCCCTTTTCCCTGCCCCCGACCACGACTTGCCTGACAATTTCTGTATATTTCCCCCTTGGCCCCCACCGGGGGCAAGCCCCCGCCAGGGGAAACGCCCGGTTTAGACTCCCCCGCAGAAAGTCCATCCGCTTTGGGCGGGCTTGGGAATACCGGACCTACTTAGTTCCTTTCCCCGGCGTGGGTTCCCACGCCTGCGGTGGTCCAGCGGATCCATACCCGTCCGTTACATCCCCTTTCCCCTTTATTGTTTGCCCTAGCTATTGAACCCCATTAAAAAAAAAAACCGTTATTGAAGGCTGGGAAATTTCAGGGGTTAAAAGAAAAGGGGTCTCTGTATGCCGATGATTGCTGGTCTATCTGGTAAAAACCCAGGATTCCCTTTGGGTGCCCCCCCTTGTTGGGTGGGCTCTTAGGGATGTATTCCGGGCTTAAAATAACCCGGGCAAAAACGTGTTGTTTGCAGTGGATGATTCCAAAATGAGGGGGTTTCCCTAGGTGTGGATGGAAGTTGTGGAACAGTTCCATATCTCGGCATACAGATTCACAGAGGGTGCGTAGGTTTTTGGGGTTTAAATTTTTCGTTCAATGAAAAGTAGCGAGGAAGCTGCGAATTGGGGGGTCACTTCCCTTTAAAACCCCCCGTGGGTCGGATTAAAATCGTTAAGATGGTCCCTTTGCCCAAGTTTTTATATTGACAGGGAGCGCCTACATGATCCCCCAGACACACTTTTGGACCCCGGAACAACGCTTTCGTCATTCCTCTGGGCGGGAATAATCCTAAATAGCGAAAGTAGTTTAAAATTTGATGAAGCGGGGGATAGGCACTTTCCCATTTTTATATTTACCATGTGGCAGTACAGCTCTCCTATCGGGTGGTGGATTAGAGCAGCGTAAAATCCGGGGGTGGCACTAGAGGGGGCATTGTTTGGGGGCAATGAAGCACTTGGGAATTTGGGGTAAGACAGGGAAAAAAACCCGGTACAACATTACCGGCCAGTATGGCAGCAACATTGCGGTTGGAGGAAATTTTTTTGGGGTTTATGGGGGTGACGGGGGGGAGATGCGTGGTCCCCGTTTGTACCCTTTTGGCGTAACGGGAAGCACCGGAAAGGAATCTCTGGTGGACTTTGAAAAATGGCCGCAAAAGGGAATTAAGTATTTAGGGCAATTTTATAGAATGGGAACTTTCCAGGGCTATCGGATTGGCAGACAAGGACTTCGAGGGGAACCATGTTTAGGTAATT
>JAODAL010029654.1:0-51280 GCA_025379985.1 Phyllomedusa bahiana
TAGATTTTACGTAGATGCCCGCGTCAATGAAAAAACGCTGGGTGCCAAAAGGGCAAAAAAAAACGTATCTTTTATGTTTTTTGTATAATACACGGTATTTTTTGGGAACAAACAAACCCGTTTTCTATTTCAAGATTGCTGGGGAATTGTAATTTAACTGGGAAGGTTGATTTTATCAAAACAGGTGGAATGGGTTTAAAAAAAAAAATGAACATCTAACTGAAATTTTATACTGAAATAAAATTTTATTTTGCACCTAAAAAAAAGGGCCTTCATTTTTCTAAAATGAAAAAGTTTCCAAAATATTTGGTTTTAGGGTTTCCCCAATTAAACCAGGAAAAATTTTTTAAATAGCAAACTTTTTAATAATAAAGGGTATTTTCAGTGCAATTCTACCCTAATTTTTGGTGAACTTTAAACCAGTGGGTTTTTTATAGGTTTGAACTTTGTTTTTGTCGCCCCGGGCCCCCACCACCCCCCGCTCCCACCGTGACTTTTCAGCGGTAAAGCTAAATTTAAAAAATTTTCTAGCTAACTACATAAAAATCTTTCAAATTTTCAAATCTAAACCCAAATTTTGGGAAAGGATCACAGGCTAATAGTAAGGTTTTTCTGTGCAGAAATAGAACTAATTTTGCTTTTACTTTTTGCCACAGGCAGAGCGCACGTCCTAATTCCCCATGAGACGGTGAGAGACACGATCCCGAAAAGGGAAAACCTTGTTTTTTATTAATACCGGGGGCAGTGAAAAATTTTTTCCCGCCAATTTGCAACCCAATTTCACATCCCATCAAAGACGTCCACACACATCTCACCCTTCTCTATTCTGTAATAGATTCTGCTGGCCGCCAAAAAATTCAGGAAGCGCCGAAAATTGGGGGCGATCTTTAAAAGATTTATGCACAGATTTTAACCTTAAAATTTTCCCCATGATCTTAAAATTTCGATCACCCCTAAAAACCTTCCCAATTTTAACTTTGGGCGATAAAAATCGCTCAAAAACTATTCTACCGGTCCCCAATCTGTTCCGATTGATCCCAGACACCCCAAAAGGCTAAACTTTTATGTTTTAACACGGGGCAGGAGATGGGCCCTGTGAACAAACCCCCCACACAGAACATAGTATTCCAAAAATTTTTATAATAATGTAAATTTTTGTTGCAGACCAGGACTTAGAAAAGCCCGGGGAAAAACAGTGCGGGACCGATACGGGGCCGCTTGGGTCGAAAGGGGGGCGCCCCGTTGGGACCTCTCCCCCCAAAAGGAAGGGACCATCCCCAACGCCAGGAGCGATGTTCTTTCCGGCCCCCAAAAACAAACTCCTTTTCCCGGAAAATTTTTTTGGGTTTTTTTTTTCAAAATTGGGGTTTTTAATGCAATGCTAGTGTTAAAAGGCTATGTGACTTCTCTTTTTAAATACCCTCCCTGGGAGCCCTTTTAAAAAGAAAAGACATATGTTTGGGGTAAAGGGTTTTTTTTAAAAGTATTTCAGTTTTACCAGGGGTGTAAATCCCCAAAAAGAATGTCCCAAACACCCCACCATAACATTAAAGGCAAGCAACGTCCTTTTTTGCGGCCTTAAAGGCGGCTTTCGAGGGTTTGGGGTGCTTTTTTGACACGGTCAAAGGAGAAAAAAGCCCTCCTTTCCCCCCCCCCCTCCCATTGACATATTCATATTCCATCCAGAAATCGGACAGAAGAATTAACACGTTGCATTTTTTTCCGTCGGTGGAAAAAACGATGGGCGGAAAAGCTGTGCAGTGTCGACCGCTCCACGGGTTTTCCATAGAGCACAATTGTGCTAATTTTCGGCTGGTTTTTCAGGCGGGCTGCAAAACCAAAAACTGCCTGAAAACCTGTGCCGTGCAAACATGCCCTACTGTACAAATGAAAATACTCCGTTGCTTCTCTGATAAGGAGACATTTCATTTATACAGTTCTTTAATTATGTCTGCCCACCCTAAATAGGAAGCATAATACCAACTTGCATGTAAGTAACACTGTATAAACTGAACACTAATTTGGTTTTCTCTTTATTTTAGAACATCGGGCAAACTAGCCCCCCAGGAGCTGTCAACTGCCCAGCCCGGCCCAGAGGAGCATCAGCTGGGGGAGAGAGAGCGGTGCCTCAGTGTGTCAAGCGGCGCAACAGAGGGGGAGGCTCTACAGTCAGCGGGATCCCTAGGGGTGGGTACCGATGCGGACACCTATGTGGCTGAAGCTGGGGCTACTGCCCCCCCCCGGGCCCGCCCCCAACATCGTGCGTCCTGCCACTCCCTCTGCCCGCACCGCTACCAGCTCACGTCCTGGGTCGTGGACGGCGGCGTAGAACCCGCTCTTCTATGGAAGCAACCTCAACCCTGCGGACAGAGCTTGCTTCCCTAGCAGACTGGGTCGGTAGCCGTGATTCCCTGAGTAATCTTTTCTTGTCAATAGCAGAACGCTGCCGCCTTCTGCCATTGGAAGCTCAGGATCACATGTGGGCATTTTTCCAGACCATGGTGGCAGTATACGGCGGCGTATACCCTATGCCTGATATCGGGGACCTGTACAACCTTGTGCGGTGGTACTGCGGTCTCCGGGAGCAGCCTCCTCCCTTTGGGCACCTAAGAATACCCTCTTCCGCACTCCGTGCTGCCCCAGATCCGTTTCACACTATCCGCCCTCCACAGCCCCAAACAGTCCCACCCACCCAACCTCTGCCCCATCCCACTGCTGGGCCTTACCAGCATCAACCTATGGACTTAACTTCCTCTCACCCCAGCAGTGGGAGATACTCGCTGGACCTCCAAATCCCTCTCCCACCCACGTCTGACCCTTCCCAGGATTCCCCTCACTATGATTTTAATTATTAATTTTTTGGGGGGCGGTACAGGGTGCGGATTTTTGTAAATTTTGTAAATAGTTTATTTTTGTTTAAATTCTTTTTGGTTTCTGTGTTATGGGTGGGTGGTGTGGGTGGGAGGTTTTGGTTTAAAAATTTTGTTAAAATAAATTGGGTTTGTTTCAAATTTTATACTGTCTAGTGTATTTTTTTTTTTTTAACGTAGCTTACCTTCACTGCAGTGTAGATTTCATTGTTGCATAATTGTGGTTTTAAATTTGGGTCATTCAAATCTACTTTGCTATTTTTAAAATGCATGCAAAATTAATGTTTTTTGCTGATCCAAATTTAAATCACAAACAACAAAAACACACATTTAACTTTCTGGGTTGCCCATGGCAACCGAGCAGAGCTTCCTTAACTATTCTGCTATTGCAGAACGGAAAAGGAAGCTATGTGCAGTTGCCAAGGGCCACGCAGACAGTTAAACAACTAGCCTATGTTCACCTAGTGTAAAAACACCAATCAAGCCCCAAGTTTAACTTTCTGGGTTGCCCATGGCAACCATGCAGAGCTTCCCTTACTATTCTGCTATTGTGGAACGGAAAAGGAATCTCTGTGCGGTTGCCAAGGGCCACGCAGACAGTTAAAAAACCATCCCCATTCCTGGAAAAATTAAACAACATGGAATTAGAAATAAAGCATTAGAAATAAAGCAAATACACCAATGTTTCATGTAACCGATTTTACTTGAAAAGACAAATCCATAATACATGAAAGCAATAATAAACTCTTTTTTAACTTTATGAACATGGAGCGAACTACAGGTGGTAAGCGAGCAAAGAGGGGTGTAGAACATGGAGGTAGAGGTCCGAGAGATGGTGCTCCTTCCAGCACTGGCGACAACACACAAGACAGCGCATCGTCAGTCTCACGATCCTCAATGGAATTTCTGCCTCCTGGTGGGCTCCAAGCTCTGTGGCATTTGGCTGTGTCCATCAGCAGGTCCCCGAAGGCCTTTAGCCCGCAGGGATCCACCACCAGGGAAAGGAGTGGTTAGGCGTAAAATTCCGGCACCTCCCTTCGGGGGACATGAAGTAGCTTGTGAAGGTTTTAAACGCACCCCTCACCTTCCGGGATGGGCACCAAAGGGCCCCAGGTGGATGGAGAGCACCAAAAACACCTGTGCTCCACTTCCATGCCCGGGGGCCATCATAGTTCCCAACAAAATTGGGAGAACACAGGCACTTTGATGACCCATCCACCGTGCTCATCCAGCCAATTGCAGTGGAAAGACCCTCCACTTGCACCATGATCCCGAAGGCGCACTCCCCCACCCCTGCCCCCGCTCCTTTTGAAAATCCTTTTCCCAAACATCCAGCCCCCTTCGGGGGTATGGCCGAGCATTTGCACATCAATGGGAACCTTTTCATCACCTACCAGGACGAAGGGACGGGATAGGGGAACCCCGGGAAGAGTTTTTTTGGGGGGGTAAGTTTGTTGGTTTTTGCAGCACTTGCTTCCCAAACTCTGATTTCAGCGCACCCGGGAGTCCCCCATGCTTCCTAGACCCCGACTTTGATAGCAAAAAACTTACAGTGTCATCAGCCCCGCCCCAAAGGACCACAGAAAAGTACTTTTATAATTTAAACATGGGGTCCTGACCGCGGTGGCTGCTGCACACGTATTGCTTCCCGTCACGGCCCTATGCAGTTGGGGAATTTGGGCCCCAATTTAAAGCCCTGCCCCCCCTGCAACCAAACTCCGGGGTCGGGCTTGCTCGTAAAGGGGGGCAAGTGCTGCCAGATCAAATGGCATGTGCACCTTTCCCAAATTTTGGGGATGGTTGATTTACCAACCCGAATTTGGATGCAGCGATGCATAACTCTCCCCAGTTGCCAGAAAAACGCAATAAAAAAAACAAAAAAAAAAAAAACTTGTGCTAGGGAAAAAACTTTAAAAAATTGTATGGTTTTTTTTGGGTTTGGGAACAGTTTAACTGATTCCTGTCCAAAAAACCAACAGCTTTTTTGGGGGTACTTTACATTTTTTTTTTTACCTGATGCATTCAAACTGAATCAATTCAAAAAAAGTTTTGAAAATAACTTACCGCAATTAATCAAAAGTCGTTCCAAAAGAGAGATGGATGTCCCCAGTTTGGGGTCCTCCCCTTTGGGAATTGCAGGCCCAAAACAATTTCCACCATCGGTAAAAGGGCCCCTCTGGGGACTTGGAAACAAAGTCATAGAACTTCCCGGGAAAGCTGGGGAAAAAATTTAAAAATTTTTAAAAAAACCCAAAATTTTTACCACATAGCCAAAAAAAAAAAAAATAGCCCATTACGGTTTTAAAAAAGAAATGTACTACGTCTAGAGGAAATGAAAAAATTTCCCAAAACCTCCTTATTTCCCTCCATACAGGTTTCTGAGGGGGCCCCTTTCATACTTATTTTCTTTTAAAATTGGTAAACCCCAAATTACCCTTGGCTCTTTCCCAAAAAAAGAATGACAAAGAAAAATTTGGGAAAAACCCACAATTTTTAAAATTAAAATGTGGGCCCCAAAAAAACCCACCGTGTTGAAAAATCCAGAATCCAAAATGGTTAAAAAGACGAAATTTATTAAAACCCCATTTAAAAACAGGTTTAAAAAATTAACCCGATACCTTTTTTAACGCGTTTCGACCCCAAAAGGCTGGCTTTTATCGTAAAAAAACTTTTCACAGCAAAAACTGACAATAAATCCCCTCCGGGCCGCTCATTAAAATACAGCACCTGAAATTTAAACCCCTTTCTGCCCACATTTTTCAATGAAAAAACATGTGCGGTTAGAAGCCCACTTTGAAATTAAATACAGCACCTAAACATTAACCCCTTTTTAAAACCCCATAAATTATTTTATTAGTTGATATATATTTATCTAAAAAATATAGAGCCCATAAAAGGATTTTGCACCAAAACCCCCAAATGAATGAAAAAACCCGTAAAAATTTTAAATACAAATAAAGCAGATCAAAATTAAAATTTTTAATTTCCGGGGGATAGCGTGTATCCAAATGAGGATCCAATACCCTCCCGTATACCAATAATTTCCTCCTTCACCTCCTCTCACGGGTTTGGGAAACCCTCTTCTAAAACCCCTTTTTTGAAATATCAAAATTTTAGCTGCATAAAAATTCCCTTAAAATGCTTTAAACGCACCCGAAGTTTTTTTTAGTGCCAGTGTGTTTAGTGTCATAAAGGGTTTTTCCGGATGCAAATTTGTGAAAAATACGGGAAAAGGTAAAACCCCAATATTTTGGGAAACCCTGCACATAACCCCGGCACCAGATCATTTTTAAACTAAAAATGATCACTGCGACCAATTTTAAAGGGCAAATGTAGAAATCTGATAAATTTTGTCACTTAAAAAAAGAAAAATAAAGTACTTTCACCATGTTTTTTCACAAGTTGCATCTCCCTGATCCAAACTTTTAAAATGAGCCCACAAAATCCAACCACCCCTGGTTTTTTGTTGCTTTTGCGTGAAAAAAAACCCGGGTTTGAAATAATTTTGCCGATTGAAACTGCTCTCCTGGATAAAAAAAATACAGCCCTTACCCTAAAATACAACGAAATTTGTGGGGTCTGCAAAAGAGAATAGGGAGGAAATTCTTGATGATTTAATGACATTTTCCATACTGTTGACTGAACGGAATGACAAAGTTTAAATTTTATACTGAAAATTAAATTTAAACTAGTGTGGGTGCCCGTACAGTAAGGGGTGACCCAATTTTCTATGTTCTCCCTCAGCAATGGCCCTTTGGGGAATACCCTTGGCTTATTTTCCCGGGAAAAATCAATTTTTGGGGGAAAAATAGTTTTTTTTTTTTCTTTTTCATAGTCTAAAAAATTTGGGCTACAATTTCCTTTTGCCTAAAATTTTTCTCCAAAAGGTAAGTTGGAAAATAATTTCCCTCGGTTTGGCAACAAGGCACATAAAAACCATTCCCCCCGGCAGTATTTTTTTTCAAAAGGGTCCATGATTCCCTTAAAATTTGTCCAGGGTCACCCTTTAAGTTTCAAGCTAAAAAAAGAAATTTATGTGAAGGGGTTTCATTTTGTGTAGTAAATCTAAAATTTAAACCTTTGGTTTTTTCCCATTGAAAAATTAAACAAAAATTTTTAAAAAAAACATTAAGTTTGTGGAACCCCTCCCAAAATGAGCAGGGTAAAATCAATGTCCAATAATATTGAAAAATATCTTGTAAAAAAGGATTGTGTTTCAGAATAATGAAAAATCTTTTCTTCCCACCAAAAAGGCCCCACATAAGCCCCATTAGCCAAAAATTGGGGAAAAAACACGAGCCCAAGGGGGCAACCCTGATTTTTTGAAAAAAAAAAACATTAAAAATTGAAAATAATTGTGCTGTAAAAGAAACTCAGGGGACAGTCAAAAAAATTTAAAAAAAATTTTTTTTAAGGGGACTCAACATATTTAAAATATTTGTTCACTGACAGTTTGAGAGCTACAATGCCAAGCATGAGTTTAATGTTTTTATAGAGACATGAATCACAGGAGACCCACATGTAATTAGGTTCCCAAAAAATTTTTTTTTAAAAAAAATTTTTAAAAATTTCTCCTTGGAACCTGGAAATAACAGGGACGTAAACCAAAAGGTTGCAAAAGGGTTTTTTCCAAACCCCATGTACTAAAAATGCTCAAATAAAAGAGCCAATACCTGAAATGTTTGGGTCGTATTGGGGGGAAAATAGGGGATTTGTGTGTTTTGGGGAGAGCGGGGAAAAAATAAGGTATTTTTTTTTGGATGGTTGGACAACATGCTTTTTTCCCTTTCCTTTTTATTTTTTTAAAAGGGTTTGAAAACATTAGTCCAAACCTTTTTTTCTTTTGTAATGTTGGGGTAACCGGGATTCCCCCCAAAACAAGGGTTGGACCCCTTACGGTAAAAGGGTTCTATAAACTGTAAAAATCCGGGCAACAAATCTGGGTTTTATTTTTAGAAAAATTTGTGTTTCAATTTTTTAAACCCAAAAGATGGTCACGTTCCCTCCCCTTTACCCAAGAAGGAGTATTATGATATAGGGTTTAACCCCGTAAGCCCTTAAAGCTCTAAATTTTTTAGGGGTCAAATTTCTTTTAAACCAGAATGATTTCTGAGTGGGTAAAATTCTAAGATCCTGTTCGACCAAAAATTGAAAGTAAAACCCATACCTTTGCTCGTGAATTGACCCCGGGTTTAAAAATCAGAATTTTTTTAAAAAATTTTTAGATCCACATCCCCCAGAGTCAATATTTTGGGACAGCTGAATCATCTTTGTCAAAAACCCCCAACAACACAAGGACATTTTTTTCCCGAAAATTTTAAAACCTCTAGGAAAAAAATCATTTTTTAAAAAACCCATGTTTTAGTGGAAACCGCCGAAGCATCCCTCATATTAAAAAAAGCTTTTTAAAATGTTTAAAATTCTAACAAAAAGGTTAACGTCCTTGATGGTATTAAAAAAAAATTTAAAATCAAATAATGGGGAAAATAAATTTAAAAACCCCTTTCCCCAAAAATCTATAAATTTATCTATACTTAAAGTACAGCAGAAAGATTTTTAGGACAGTAAAGTCCGATGAAAGAAATCAATGGGGTCTAACGTGGCATTCTGGCAAAGGTTTTCCCGGTTTGATGACTTGTTTTAAATGTCCTCCTGTTTCTTCCTCCCCGCCCTCCCCCGAACGTTTGGCCCGGGCCCTGTGTGTCCCCGTTTTGGGCCCCCAAGCGTTTTTTTTGGAAAAATACGTTTTGCATTGTCTCCCAAAAAGGGAATTATCTCCCAGGATCCAATTTTCCCCCTGAATCGGAGGTTTCAGTGCCAGGGTTTGGGGTAATGTCCCTCCCCTTTAAAATAAGAACGCCACCTTTTATTTTGTTTTTTTTCTTTTATATTGGCTCAAAATGGACCAGGTTGTTTTTATTGATGTAGATTCTTGTTTCCAACTTTTATGTTTTCCCTGTGCATAGTCCAGTGTATCGCGGTCAAAAATTTTTTTCTTTTCATTTAAAACTAAAAGGCAAAACACAATTTTTTAAACTTTACAATTGCAAAAAAAGACAGATTTCTTTGCTTTTTCCTTGCATTAAAATTTACCATATATGTGTTTTTTTTAAAAAGCCCCCCCAACACTGGGAAAAAAGTTTATTATATAGAAAATAATGGGCCCCACACCAAATTGGGGCTTTTCGGGGTTTTAGTGGAAAAACCCCCGTGGCCACAGTTCCCCAGATAAAAAATAATCCACGGGACTCCCTTTAAGGCGTGAAAAAAAGTTTTTTTATTTTGACAGAGTAACATATCATCAAACTTTCCATTTCATGCAAAAATTGGGAAACAAGAATTTTAAGAGATCCCCATCCAACGTTTTCGGCCAAAAAGGGCCTTTTTCCCCCGGGGCCAAAAAAGGGGAACATAGTGAGCAAATTAATATAACCAAAAGGCGATACGGTGGAGGGCTGACATAATGAAAAAAAAAGAAGAAAAGAAAACAAGCAGATAGAAAAGTAAAGCAAAAAATGAGAATAAAAACAAAAGGAGAAATGAGAAGAGAAGAAAAGAAGAAAACAAATAAAGACATATCCAGAATAAACAATAATAGAAGGAACAAAACAGGAGGAAAAAGGGGGGGAGAAACAAATAGAACAATACACAGTGAAGGTGAAACAAAATATACAACCAAGTGTAGAAAATATAAAGAAATAAAACATATAAAGGGGACATGTAAAGAACGGGAGTTGCCCCCCTGTTTTTTTGGCGAAAACGGCCCCCACCGACTCGAATCCCCCGGGTTTGGAAAGCGGGGGTGGCGATGTAAGGGGGCAGCCTTCGGCACTTTCCCCCTGCACCTAACATGAAAGGGGGGTTTTAATGGGCGCGGTTTGGGCTTCTGGGGGGGGACGCGGCGCGTTTGGAAAAATCCCAGGCATGTTTGATCGGGGGCCTTCCCGGGAAAATCGGCGTAATTTTTAGGGGCTCCGCCAGCTCCCAAAAGGCAGACCTATTTTATTCTGGGGTTTAAAAGAGCCATAAGGGGGCAAATTTAAGCGGAAAAGTAAAATGAAGGAAAACATATGAAATCGCCAAAAAAAATACATCTCACCCCTCAGTGCCCGTCGGCATGGGTTTTGAAAACCCCAAAAAAAAAGTTTTTATTTCTTTTAAAAATTATCAGAAAAAAGAGCTCAAACCTTTTAAAAAAAAAAAAAATTTAAAAAAAACACTTTCCAAAAATCTGAACGGCGCAAAAATCAGGAATTAGGATCCTTTTAAAAATTTCCCGGGGAAAAACAGTAATTCAAATTCTTTTTAAACCTTCTCATTGGTTTGGAAAAAAACACCAATCAGAAAAGGAGCACAGTGACCCATTTTTAAGCCCAAGGGGGTTTATTGACCAATCAAATGAAAGGCGAAAAGTTCCCCAAAAAAACAGTAAAAAAAAAAAAGGGAGAAAAGCTGATTGGTTGAGACCAGGCGGGAGATATGAATCCACCAATCAATGTATTGGCGTCTATATTGAGGGGGAGCAAGAAGCACGCGATAGAAGGGCGCCCTAAATGTTATTACTGTCTAGGGGAAAAATATTCTAGCACTGTGTTTAGTTGGGGGGATGAGGGCTCATCCTGCTTGGGCCAAACAGCGGCTGAGCTACCTTCTCATAGAGTTCTATGGGGAAAAGAAAATGCAGAGCGAGCTCTTTTTGTGATTGGCTAAGTTAAAAGGGGTTGCGGTTATTTGGACCAATGGGAGAGCGAGCGACGCTCTTAAAGGGGTTTTTTCTAAGCAATCTATAATAAAACTGTACATGCCCCAAAATCAAATGATAAGACTCCCCGAATTTTGTACCGATCTGTATATAAAAAGAACAATAATATGGGGTAACGAAAAAAAAATATTGAATCAAGAAAGTCATTTTTATCTCTTTATTTTCGTTAGCCAATGATCAATAGTATAGGTGTAACGAAAATAAAGAAATAAAAATGAATTTATTGAATTAATATTTTCTATGAGAAGGTAGCTCAGCCGCTGATTGGCTAAGCTGGACGAGCCCCTTTTCCCCCCAACACAGTACTAGAATATTTCCCATAGACAGTAATTTACTTTTAGGGCGCCCTTCTATCGCGCCCTTCTTTCTCCACTAAAAATTTAACCACTACATATGATTGGGGGATTCAAAACTGCCGCCTGGGCTCAACCAATCAGCTCTTTTCTGCCTTTTTTACTGTATTTTGAACAGTAAACTTTTCATTTGATTGGTCAATACTTCTCCATAGCTTATAATGGTTCACTGTCACTCCTATTCTGATTGGTTGGTTTCTGCCGACCAATGAGAAGAGCTTAAAGAATTTGAATTACTGTATTTCTCGGCAATTCCCCTATATCCCAATTCCTGATGTATCGCCGTTCTCGGCGACAAACACGTTGTTAGGGATTTGATTGATTTATGTTTATAGAAGGTTTCAGCTCTTTTTAAGATAATATTTTACACCTATTAAAAATGATTTTTTTAAATCATACTCCATGCCGCAGGGCGCTGAGAGCCGAGATTTCATTGCCCCGATCTCTCCATTGACTACAATGGGACAAAGTAGCTTGTGCGCTGATTGGGCCAATAGCCAAGCCCCCGCTAAACTCAACCAATCAGCTCTTTTTTCTGCATTTTTACTGTATTTTGAAGTGTTCCACCTTTGAATTTGATTGGTCAATACTTTTCCATAGGTTAAAATGGGTCCCTGTCGCTCCTATTCTTATTGGCCAGGATTGCCAAGCCCCCGCTACTTCAACCAATCAGCTCTTGTCTGCATTTTTACTGTATTTTTGAACTGTCCCCCTTTGAATTTGGGTTGGTCCCAATACTTCTCCATAAAGGTTTTTATGGGTCACTGTCGCTCCTATTCTGATTGGCTGGTTATGCCGACCAATAGAATTGCTTACAGAATTTGAATTACTGTATTTCCCAGCAATTTCCAATATCCAAATTCCTGATGTTGCGCCGTTTTTTGATTTTGGAACGTGATTTTTATTTTTTGTATTTTTTAGTTTTGGTTTGAGCTCTTTTCAGATAATGTTTTACACCTAATAAAAGCGATTTTTTGATTCATACTCCATGCCGCACGGACATATTTAATG
Source organism: Phyllomedusa bahiana (assembly GCA_025379985.1). Lineage (NCBI taxonomy): Eukaryota > Metazoa > Chordata > Amphibia > Anura > Hylidae > Phyllomedusa > Phyllomedusa bahiana. Next base: position 11,997 of record JAODAL010029654.1, read on the forward strand.
ATTTTTCGCTTATTTCCAGCATGTCTCGATTCAGAATACATGTTAGGCGCAGTCCCTTCTGCGCCTAAGTCCCGCACTGCGCCTCACACACTGGTGAGGCGCGGTGAACTTTTCACCGCGTGTATGAGCGCACCTCCTCGGACGGCAAATATTAGGTGCAAATATTAGGTGCAGTCCCGCACTGCGCCTAAGTCCTCGCACTGCGCCTCCCACACTGGCGAGGCGTGGTGGACTTTTCACCGCATGTATGATCGCACTACCTCGGGCGGCGAATCTTAGGTGCAGTCCCGCACTGCGCCTAAGTCCCGCACTGCGCCTCACACACTGGCGAGGCGCGGTGGACTTTACACCGCATGTATGAGCACACCTCGGCGCCAACATACATGAGGCGCAAATTTCGTCAGAAAGCTGGCGAAAACGTGCGCTATGATGTGGCGAGATTCATACATGTCGCCCATAATTTAGAAATAATATAGAAAGAGGAAGTAATATAAAGACCAAATGCAAAATTAACAGTAGTAAAAGAAAAGAAAACATGCCCCAAAAATGTGGCATACAAAAGAAAACAATAGCAAAAGGACTGGAAAACAAAGACATGGGTACAGAGAAACATAACACAATAAGGGACATAGGGAAGACCTCAGAGTAGTGGCCGAAGTGATATACTTACATGTGTGGTGAAGAGTAGTAGCAGGAGAGTGTAGCTCACCCGCCGCGCGGTCCGCTTATGGACACTATCCGGAAAACCGGAAGTTGTCATAGCGATGACGCGCAGCGGCGGAAGTGAAGACCATGTGACCAGTGGAACGCAAGGAAACATCAGCGCATGCGTGAGAAGAAATCGTGGAGCGCAGAGAAACATAAAGCAATAGAAACGGAAAAAAACGAAATAATAAGAATAAACAATAAAAAAAGGGATGGGGAAAAAGAAAAATGTAATAAAGAAAAGAAAGAACAAAAGAAAGAACAACTAAAACAATAGCAGCAGGTAGTGTTAAAAGTAAGATGGAAAAAAATATATGTATAAAAAGGAAAAAGTATATAATTAGAGATGGGCGAATTTCCCGAAATTGGGTTTTCTTCACTTCTTCAAAAAATAACTTTTCCCAAAATTTAAACTTCGGGAAATCACTTAAAAAACAACATTTCCAGGCTGCACAAGCCTCGGGGTACTGAGAATTTTTTGGACATGCTTAAATAGAAAGGGGGAGCTTGGTTTTGGTCTTCATACAATGTTTTTTTATATGACACCACAGACTGCCGCCGCTCTTAGAATGCTTCATTATAAAATTCCCTGGGCCTTAAGAGGCAAAACTGACCAAAAAATAAGCGGGAATGTTGCCTGATAAAGTCATGCCAAAAAAGCTGAAAAAAACAAGCTCAGAGCTCAGGTGGCAACATTTGACAGAGTGTTCAGGTATCCGGGAGCCAACACATGAGGTCAAAAGTGGGACAATGACATTTTGGGGGGGCAAAAACAGGAAAAAGGCCACAGAGTGGCACAATACACAGTGGGGGAGGTCCGGCAGCAGCAAGCCGAGGTCAAAGTGGCACAATACAGAGTGGTTAGGGCACGATCAACCCCCAGCAGCAGCATGAGGGCAAAGGGCACAATGACAAGTGTGTAGGGCACACAGCAGCCCACAGCAGCAGAGGGCAGACAGTGGCACAATGACACAGTGTGAAAGGGCACGGCAGCAGCCCACAGCAGCAGCATGAGGGCAACGTGGGACAAAGACATTCTGGAGGTGTCAAAAAAAAAAAATAGGCCACAGAGGGGGAAAAGACACAGGTGGAGGTCACGGGACATCCACACACAGCAAAGGTCAACAGGGCACAAGAACAGTGTTAGGCACGGGAGGCAGCCCCCGCAGCACATAGGTCAACAGTGGCAAATGACACAGTGTGTAGGGCACGGCAGCAGCAGCATGAGGTCAACATGCCAATGACATTCTGAGTGGCAAAAACGAAATCCACAAGTGGGACAATGACAGAGTGTGTAGGGGCACGGCAGCGCCACAGCACACATGAGGGCAGACATGGGACAATGACATTCTGGAGGGGCAAAAAAAGAGTAGGGCCCCAGAGTGGGCAAAGAAAACAGTGGGAGGCACGGCAGCAGCCACAGCAGCAGCATGAGGTCAGGGATGGCACAATGACGTTCTGGAGGTGGCAAAAACGGATAGGCCACAGAGTGGGACAATGACACAGTTGGAGGTCACGGCCACCACCAGCAGAAAGGGCAGCAGGGCACAATGACACAGTGTGTAGGGCACGGCAGCACCACAGCAGCGCAATAGGTCAGACGTGGGACAATACACATGTGTAGGTTACGGCAGCAGCCACAGCAAGCAAGTCAGACAAGGGCAAGAGAATAGTTGTAGGGCACGGGGACACCACAGCACACAGAGGTCAGACAGTGGCACAATGACAGATGGAGGTCAACAGCAGCAGCCCCCACCGCACATGAGGTCAGACAGTGGGCCCAATACACAGTTGTAGTCCGGGAGCACCACAGCACAGCAAAAATCAGACAGGGGCACAATGACACAGGTTTTTTCACGGCAGCAGCCCCAGCAGCAGCATGAGGGCAGACAGGGCACAATGAACAGTTTGGGAGGGCACGCGCAGGCAGGTCAGACAGTGGCAAAAATGAAACTGGAGGTGGGGAAAAAAAAGGGGTAGGCCCCAGGTGGGACAAGACACAGTTGGAGCACGGCCAGCCACAGCAGCAGCATGAGGTCAGACAGTGGGGACAAAGACACAGTGTGTAGGTCACGGCAGCAGCCACAGCAGCAGCATGAGGTCAGACAGGGCACAAAGACACAGTGTGTAGGCACGGCAAACACCACAGCACAGATGAGGTCAAAGGGGAAATGACACAGTGTGTAGGTCACGGGAGCTCCACAGCACAGCATGAGGTCAACAGGCACAAGACACAGTGGTAGGCCATGGCAGCACCACAGCAGCAGCATGAGCAACAGTGGCACAATGACACAGTGTGTAGGGCACGGCAGCAGCACATGAGTCAACAGTGGGACAATGCATTCTGGAGGTGGGAAAACAGTATAGGCCACTGAGTGCACAATGACAGAGAGTGGGAGGTGACAGCGGCAGCAGCATGAGGTCAGACATGGCACAATGACATTCTGGAGGTGAAAAACAGGAATAGGGCCACAGAGTGGCCACAATTACAGAGTGTGTAGGTTCACCGGCGATCTGCCACAGCATCAGCATGAGGTCAGACCAGTGGCACAATTGACATTCTGGAGGTGGCAAAAAACAGGAGTAGGCCACAGAGTGTCACAATGACACAGTGTGTAGTCACGGCAGCAGGCACGGAGCAGCGAGCATGATGTCAGACAGTGTGCACAATGACACAGTGGTGGTACGTTCACGGCAGTGGGTTGGCAATACCAGTCCTGGTAAAGAGGGTTGGTGGCAGATGGAGAATACTGTCCAGCAGAATGAGTGGGCATCAGGCGTGTTGGCGGCATCAGAATAGTGGCTTGAGGCAGGTAGTTTGAACCCAACTAATTTCTCACATTTGGGTGGGGCGTCATGGCTGATGTAGTCTGACGGCCTAAGGCATTGGTGTGTGGATATCCTGGGCGATCCAGCGCCTGATTTCATCTTGACAATGGTCAGTCTTTCCCACATTTCCCGTGGACAAGCGGGTTTCTCCTTGGGGTAACGATAGCCCCCCGCCGGCACTGAACACCCGCTCTTTAATCCACAAACAGCTGTGGCAGGTAACACTTCTCCACTGCAAACTCGGCAAGTTGCGGGCACACATCCAGTTTGGCTGCCCATAGTCCAGCGATCTCTAACTGGGTGGCCAGAGTGCTGTCCAAGTAGGCCACCACATGTTGGTTTCAGGGTCTGCTCAGGTCCTGCTGCTGCTGCTTCTGCGACACGCCCACCTCACTAGGTGAGTGAAGGAACATGCTCATCAGTGGACTCCAGACTTAAGGATGCTGCTGATGGAGCTGGACTGCTGCCGACCCCCCCCACTTCCCCGGGCAAATGCCGCGGCAGTAGTACGTTGAGCGCTGAAGAACCCCCCGGTCAGACCTGTCAGAGGAGGGACGATGCCGCACATAGGCAGCGGCCAACTGACTACGGAGTGATTTCCCTATAGAATTTGAGTTTTGTCCACCTCTCAATAGCTTGGGAAAAATGCTCCCATTTTGGACCGGTAGCAAGGTCCAGTAGGTTGGAGAGCCAGAAGTCATCCCTCTGCACAGGATGCTGACTATTCGGACTGTCACAAGCCAGGCAAAACAGCATGCTGCGGGCCATCTGCACAATTGACTCCGAGGGGCTCCCTGCCGCCAGCTCCACTGTTTACTGCCCACGGTTGCTTGTAGGTCATCTGCATCGTCATCCTCATACTCCATCACCTCCTCCAGCTGCTCCTCTCCTCCTCACTGTCACTGGGTAGAAAATCACTCATTTCACCAGACAATGCCTTCTGCTCCAATGTCCCTTCTCCTCCATTTTCAGATCCCAGCGACTCATTTGGCCGCGAGATGTATCGCCCAACGTCTCCAGTCCTCTGGCCCAGAGAGATTTTTCAGCATCTGTTTCCAGGACATGAAGCAGTGGAATGACGTTATTTCATCCCGTAATACCTGGCGACAGACAAATAACACGTGGCCTCTCGAATGTGGCCTCACAAACGCAGGGTGTCCACGCATGACTGCCACTGGCTGACATCAAAGATTACACAGGGGAGTACTCCTAGTCCGCCTGGATCATCAAAAAATCGTTAATAGCTTTGCTCTGTTCATAACAGTTGGTCCAACATGTGCAGCTGGAATTCCAACGGGTGGAAACTCGCATATCAGAGTGTGTTGGTGAGGCCGTTCTTCCACTGCAACTCAGGAGGGTGTTTCCTGCTTGTAGAAATGGATGAAGTGCATGCAACAGTTCCTGGCCCATGTTTCATAATCTTCCTGAAGATCGTGTAGACTTCAGAACCTTTTCACAACCAATTGAACACGTGCGCCATGCAGGGCGCAAGGGACCATCCCTCCTCAGAGCAGCGCAGACACCATGTTCCTCCCATTGTCCGTCACCATGTTCCGTTTGCAGTTGGTGCGCGTATAAAGCCACACATCGATTTCTTGCGCATGACGCGGATCATTCAACCCCTGTGGACTTCGTTCGCCGAGGCAAGCCAGGTTTAAGAACTGCGTGACAACTGCTGTGTCCCTACACATGGAGGTATGATTGAGCAGTACTTGTGGAGGCTGAGATGGTGGTGGTGGTGGGTGTGGGGGAGGCCGACAATGGCGCAGGAGCCGCAGTTTGACAACGTGACAGGAAAAAGCTGCGACTCCCTGTCCAAGTTGTTGTGTGCCTGGGCCGAAAGCACATTCAACCCAGTGGTGCCGAAAAGGACTTTACTGGCCCTGACCGTAGTTACAGCACCAGACGTCCGCGGCGTTTACTCGTGCCAGCCGTTCACCTTGGAACAAACCGATAACTCAATGCCTGGCCCACCTTCTGTTCTACATATTTTATGAAATGAAAGTGCTGTACTGCCTTTTGAAAAGAAATTACGGCTTGGACTCTCCATCCTCGGCTTGTCACAAGCATTAGTTTCTCTGAACGTGCAGAGTCCACCATTTGGAAAAGGGAGGACTGCAGCATCAACCAACTTGGTCAGGAGTACGGTCGCTTCTGCACCTTAGGTATGTTGGACTCATACTGTTGTCCTCTTTGCAATCGCATCGCTGAACGACTGCTGGCCTCCATGAGTAGCGGGAGCAGTGAGCATCTGGACCGGGAGATGATATCAAAGAGAAACAGCTCCCTTCTGCAGAGTGGTGGACGCCTTGACTGCTGCAATGGCAATGCTGCCCACTGGGCGCTGTTTTCTTTCTGCTGCGGCGGCAGGATTGGACCACCACATCTGAGCCACGTTGTCTCCCAGGCCACCGGATGGTGACGCTGCAATGTGTTAGACTGCAGGGCGGGTGCCAGACGTTCGCATGCTCCCGTGGCCAACTGGCTTCACTATCTGCATACAGATTCTACATATACCCCATTATTTCGGCTCCTCCGGGTCTAGCAAAGAACTGCCACACCGCCGTAGTATCGATTTTTAGCCGCCAATGTCCGCCCAATGATTGACTACAGCTCTGCTGGCCTGGGTTAAGATTCGCAGAGCCCCTTAGCCGCTGCTACTTTCTTGGACCTGGCGAAGCAGGTTTTTTTACCACCTGGCCGCTTGGCTCCCGACCTCACACTGCTGCTATCCTGCAGCCTTCACGCCACACGACCCACCTTGCTGGCTTGCACCGCTGCTGACAGCGCAAGCTGACGCCCTCTTCTCCTGACTATGAGAAGCCCATTGCCTCACGCCGGACTTCCAAAGGTGGCTGTCCGGCTACACATCAACTAATTGTGTTTCATCGTCCACTCGCTGTCCTCATCAACCGTCCTTTATGCAGAGGCTGACCCCTCACAACAATGACCATCCCATGCCACTCTCAACATCTATACTTTGCGCCCTACTGCAAAGAACAGGACTAATGGGCCCCAATTTCTTCTTCGCTGCCAAGTAAGCTTGCTGACTGCCCCCTCACATTGTTCAAGCCGCGCTATATAGTGGCACTGAGCCCAGACCACATAGAAGATCTCTGGACTGAGGAACCGGATGCGGACAGATGCGGGTCTGAGACAGGTGAGGGCCGCTGACGTGCCGCTCCGGGCCATTGCCAACTAAGGGGTTTGTGTCTGACGTTCCACCGACTCTTGGCTGGGGTTTTCAGATGTCATCTAGGAGGAAGTGGATGAACCTAATCAACCAATCAAGAACCCTTTGGTTGCAAGTCAGCACATGGCCGCTAGATGACAGCTGTCAATTGTAGGCCCTCACCGAGTGACCTCAGCTGAGACTCCCCTTGCTGTGCTGGCGACCCTGGCCAGGAATGTTGTGCCTCTGCCACTCGCAGGTGAATAGACCTGCCACCTCTCTGTCATGACATACTGTTAGTTCTAAAATGTACATATCACTGTTTTATGAAGATACTGTAATAATAAAATATACCACCCTATATTTTATGACTCCAATGTACCCAGTAACTAAGCATGGTAACGCCTTGTATATAAATTGCGCTCCACAAATGCCAGGAAAAATTTACTTGTATGTGCCATTTAAACAACTCTGTGTATTTTACTGAATGTAAAAGGCTTAATTAACTTCGTATATGAATTAAATGCTACAGAATTTCTTCTGTGGCGGTTAAAAAGAAAGTTTCTTTTACTGATAAGGGCAACTGCAGAAAAATACTTAGTTAACCCCTTTGATGTAAATTGCGCCAAAGAATTGAGCCCACCACAAACTACAAGCTTTTTTAGCGAGTTACACGTGCGGTGTTTTTACACCACACATACAAGAGATAAAATTGGTAATTAAACCTTTGCTTGTGAATAGGCTACAGGAAAAATTTATATATTTTGGCCGGTGAAATGAGTTTTTCTTGGCTCACACAGCTGAAAAACAAACGCTTAAATTAACCCCTGGATATAAATTGCTCCAATAGGAATTTGAGCCACCACAAACTACTAATCTTTGTAAGCGAGTGAACAATGCAGGTTTTTAACGCCACACAACAAGAGATAGAAAATTGTAATAAACCTTTTTTGAATTAGGCTACAGGAAAAATGTAAATATTTTGGCGGTGAAAATGAGACGGTTTTTCTTTTGAGTCACCAAGCAAAAAACAACGCTTAATTAACCCCTGGATGTAAATGCGCAAAGAATTGAGCCACACAAACACTAGCTTTGTAGCGTGTTACAATCGGTGTTCTATTACGCACACAACATAAATAAAAGTTATAATTAACCTTGCTTGTGAATTAGCTACAGGAAAAATGTATATAATTGGCGGTGAAAATGACGGTTTTCTTGGAGTCACCACAGCTGAAAAACAACGCTAAATTAACCCTGGATGTAAATTGCGCCAAAGAATTGAGTCCACCACAAACACAAGCTTTTGTAGCGTTACAATGCTGTTTTCTTTTAACGCCACACAACAAGAGATATAAAATTGTAATTAACCTTTGCATTATGAATTAGGCCTACAGAAAAATGTATAATTTTGGCGGTGAAAATGACGGTTTTCTTGAGTCACCACACTGAAAAACACAACGCATCATATAACCCTTGGATTCAAATTGCGCCAAAGAAATGAGCCACCACAAACTACTAGCTTTGTAGCATGTTACAATGTGGTGTTTTTTACGCCACACAACAAGAGATAAAATTGTAATTAACCTTTGCTTGTGAATTAGGCTACAGGAAAAATGTATATATTTTGGCGGGGAAAAAGACGGTTCTTGGAGTCACCACAGCTGAAAAACAACGCTTAATTAACCCCTGGATGTAAATTGCGCCAAAGAATTGAGCAGCCAAAAATGAAGTGGTATTTGTGTTGTAATAACGCTGTTTCTTTAAATGAATACAACAGGAACTGGCTTAGATCCCCCTTGGATATTCAATGTGCTGTGAGCAGATAGGATTTAAATGTAAAATGCAGCTGCAGGGGACCACACTGGATTTCAGATCCAATACCCCAAAAAATCAGAAATAGAACTTTTAAGAGAAGCAGTCTCTGAGACAAAGCTGAGAAAACCCCCACAAAAATCACTTTATAAAAATAAGTTTTTAAGTAACAATCACCGGGAAAGCACCTTCCCTGATCAGTACAGTTGAGAGGGGTTTATGAGCCCCCAGCGTCGCGCCCGGACTTATATAAGTGGGGTTTGACGTCACAGAATCCCGCCGTCTCCTGATTGGCTTCATCTCTCAAAATGTCCATGAGGCTATGCCCTTCTTCCTCCCAGATTCTTTGGCCCCATGTAACGCCATGTGCTCGCAGCCATTTTACAATGAAAAGCACACTTCATTCACGCGAAGTACCCCAAACTTCGACTTCGTTCAGAGCCAAAGTTTTCCTGAAATTCTAAACGAAGTCCACTTTGTTAGAATCAATTCGCCCATCTCTATATATAATGTATGAAAAGGGGGAAACATTTAATAAAAAGAATACAAAGAAAAGAAAATATACATATATATATATAGAGGGAAAGAACAAAGGGCCTCGATGGAAATTTACCACCATAGGACCATAGATAAATTCATCTTTTCTGGAAAGAAAAAGAGAGCAAATAAGTATCAAAAGACTATAATAGAGTGCAAAGCATATACATAATATACACGTGTAAAATAAGAAACTGAGTAGAAAGCCATAATCACAAAGCAAAAATGTCATCCATTGTAACAAAACAAACATGATGTAATAACAACATTATGAGTAACACCTATCAAAGTTCATTCCAAAGGGCTGTAGGGTCTGGAGAGTATAAATCCAAAAGGATTCTCTCCGTTTAAGAAGACTATAAGTTTACTGTCAAATACCTAAAAAGGCTCTGTACCAAATCAATAAAGCCATGCGAAAGTATTCATCAAAGAATCCCTACATCCAGCACAGAATCAGCGTCACTACACACACGTGGATTGAGTTAACTAACAATTTCAAAGCCAAGATCAAAAACCATTACATAATCAATATCTGTTCAAGCCAAAATTTCAAAGACAATCTGTCCCACCAGTACACAATCAAAAACAATGCAATAGCACTAAACAGGAATGCACTGGAAAAATTCTAAAAAAAAAGGTCTATAAGCATTTCATACCTCGGTCACTAACCAATAACCAATCAATAATTGATAAATAATATGAAATAGCGAACGAAAACCATTACAACAGCACACAAAATAATTTCCAATGCAATAGTGATAAATCCTAAATGCAATTTAAAAAATCAAAGCACATTGCTACATGCATTTTGAACCAAAGGTGAATAACCAATCAATACTGTACAAGACAAACTAGCTAATGGTATCAATTACAACTGCACACAATAATTGTCAATGCAATAGTGCACCATCAAAAATTCTATACCAAAACACATATCACCTAACTACATGCATTTCCAAACAAAGGTCAATAACCAACAGCACATATTAATTTAAAATGCAACAGATGTAAACCCTCATTGCAATTCCAATATACAAAACACAGTACTTAATGCAGTGCTTTCAAACCATAGGTTTATAACCATTCAATGTAGAAAGACAAAATAGCAAAGGATAGCCATTCCAACAGTACACATGCATTTACTATCAAAACTAAACATATGGGGCGACATGTATGAACGGGCTTTACGCCTGTTTTCTGGCATACACTGCGCCTCCCAGCCTGAATCCCGCTGTCGGACGCAGCGTTCGCCACTTTCGGCTGCGGTCCGCATGAAGGGGCGGGCAGTGGGCAGGCAGTGGGCGCGGTGGGGAGCGGTGTAGGCGTTCCGGGGCGGGATGCGGAGCGCTCGTATAGTCCGAGGCATGTACCATCGCGGCTCGCCAAATCGCGGCGCTCGGCAGCTCCGACAAGCAGACCAGGTTTTTTTTGGTCTAAATCCTCCGGCAGAGGCGAAGTGAAGCAGGATCCGAACATGCGAGGAAGCGGATCGAAGATCGCGACAGAAATCTCGGCGCTCCGCTCCGTGCAGCAGGAGTATGAATAGGAAAAAAAATCGCCTTTATAAAGGCGGAAAACAGTATCAGAAGAGAGCTGCACGTAAAAAATACACATAATAAAAAAAAACATCACTTTTCCAAACTCTAGAACGCGCAATATCAACAAATATATATTGCAAATTGCCGGGAAAGACAGTAATTCAAAATCTGAAACCTATTCTCATTGGTCGGCAGAAACCGGCCAATCAGAATCGGAGCGACAGTGAACCATTAAAAGCTATGGGGAAGAATTGACCAATCAAAATCCCCGGCGGGATAATTCAAAATACAGTAAAATGCTGAAAAGAGCTGATTGGCTGAGCTAGCGGGGTCTCGGCTAGCTCAGCCAATAAGAATAGGAGCGACAAAGTCCCATTCTAGCCTATGGGGAAGTGTAGACCAATCAGAATCCAGGGCGGGATAAGTCAAAATACAGTAAAAAAGACAGAAAAGAGCTTATTGCTGATCTAGCGGTGGTCTCGGCTAGCTCAGCCAATCAGAGCGCGAGCTACTTCTCCCATTATACTCTATGGAGAGATGAGCGCACTCAAATCTCGGCGCTCAGAAGTTGTGCCGATGTGTAATAAAAGGATACAATATGTGCAACGAAATAAAAATTTGAAATCAGAAATCATGCTTATTTCTTATTTTCGTATGCACCCATACATGATCCTGCTAACGAAAATAAAGAAATAAACATGATTTTATGGTCTTTTTTTTCGTACACATAATTAGTAATCTTGTATATACACACGCACAACTTCTGTATTTATAATTTGATTTCAGCCATGTCAGTTTTATACAGTTGCATAGAAAACCCATAGGAGCGTCGCTCCTCTCCATGGTCAAATTACGGGCTCTTTAATTTCGATTCCCATAGAACTTAGAGAAAGCAGCTCGTGCTCTGATTGGCTAGCTGGACGAGCCAACGCTGCTTCAACCAATCAGCTAGTTTCTGCCTTTTTACTGTATTTTGAACTGTCCCGCCTTTGAATATGATTGGTCCATTTTTCTCCATAGGATAGAATGGGCCACTGTCGCTCCTATTCTGATTGGTCAATTCTCCTCCATAGGATCTAATGGGATATTGTAGCTCCTATTCTGATTGGCTGGTTTATGCCGACCAATGAGAATAGCTTTACAAATTTGAATTACTGTAATTCTCTCTATGGCAATTCCCTATGTAGCGCCGTCTCGGCGACGAACGCATTGTTCGGGTTTTTAACTGCTTTATTTTTTAAAGAAGTGTTCTGTCTTTATCTGAGAATGTTTTACACTGTATAAAAATAATTTGTTGATTAATACTTCATGGCGCGCGGCGCTGAGCGCCGAGATTTGAGTGCGCTCATCTCTCCATAGAGTATAATGGGGAGTAAGTAGCTCGCGCTCTGATTGGCTGAGCTAGCCGAGACCCCACTAGCTCAGCCAATCAGCTCTTTTCAGCATTTTTACTGTATTTTGAATTATCCCGCCGGGGATTCTGATTGGTGTAAACTTCCCCATAGGCTAGAATGGGACTTTGTCGCTTGTATTCAGATTGGTCTAAACTTCTCCATAGCCTAGAATGGGACTTTGTCGCTCCTATTCTGATTGGCTGAGATAGCCAAGCCCCCATTATCTCAGCCAATCAGCTGTTTTTAGCATTTTTACTGTATTTTGAACAGTCCCGCCGTGGATTCTGATTGGTCAATCCTGCCCCATAAGTTTTAGTAGTTCAGTGTCGCTCCTATTCTGATTGGCCGGTTTCTGGCGACCAATGAGAATAGGTTTCAGAATTTGAAATACTGTATTTCCCGGCCATTTCCAATATCCTAATTCTTGACTTAGGATATTGGAAAGTGATTTTGTTTTATGTAATTTTTATTTTTAATGTTTCAGCTCTTTTCCTGAGAATGTAGAACGCCTTTATAAAGGCGATTTTGGATTTATACTCCGCACCGACATGTGGAATGATTTCTCGCCGCTCCAGCCTGTCTCGCATCGGAACAGATTTTCGGCGCAGTCCCGCACGGCGCCTAAGTCCCGCACTGCGCCCCACACACTGGCGAGGCGCGGCGGACTTTTCCCCGCATGTATGAGGGCACTTCCTCGGACGGCGAATCTTCGGCGCAGCGCCGCACAGCGCCCATGTCCCCGCACTGTGCCCCACGCACTGGCGAGGCGCGGCGGACTTTTCCCCGCATGTATGATCGCACTACCTCCGGCGGACAATCTCAGACGCAGCGCCGAACTTCGCCTCATTCCCGCACTGCGCCCGACACGCTGGCGAGGCGCGGCGGACTTTACATGATATGTATGAGCGCGGCCCGTCCCCGACATAAATCAGGCGCAGATTCCGCCGGGAAACTGGCGGAAAACGGCGCCTCGACCCGGCGAACTTCATACATGTGGCCCATGATTCTTGTCCACACCAACAGTAACATCCACAGTGCCCCCATTAAAAATGTAACATCCACAGTGCCACCATAACAGTAACATGTACAGTGTCCCCATAACAGAAACATCCACAGTGCCCACATTAAAACTGTAAAATCCACAATGCCCCCATTAAAAATGTAACATCCACAGTGCCCCTTAACAGTAACATGTACAGTGCCCCCATAACAGAAACATCCACAGTGCCCACATTAAAACTGTAACATCCAGTGCCCACATTAAAACTGTAACATCCACAGTGCCCCCAATAAAAATGTAACATCCACAGTGCCCCTTTAACAGTTACATCTATAGTGCCCCAATAACAGTAACATCCACAGTGCCCCCATTAAAAATGTAACATCTACAGTGCCACCATAACAGTAACAGCCACAGAGCCCCAATAACATCCACAGTGCCCACAGTAAAACTGTAACATCCACAGTGCCCCTTAACAGAATCATCTACAGTGCCCCCATAACAGTAACATCCACAGTGCCCCAATTAAAACTATAATATCCACAGTGCCCCTTTAACAGTAACATCTACAGTGCCCCATAACAGTAACATCCACAGAGCCCCCATAACAGTAACATCCACAGTGCCCCCATTAAAAATGTAACATCTACAGTGCCCCCATAACAGTAACATCCACAGAGCCCCCATAACAGTAAAATCCACAGTGCCCCCATTAAAAATGTAACATCCACAGTGCCCCTTAACAGTAACATGTGCAGTGCCCCCATAACAGTAACATCCACAGAGCCCCCATAACAGTAACATCCATAGTGCCCACATTAAAACTGTAACATCCACAGTGCTCCTTAACAGTAACATCTACAGTGCCCCCATTTTAAAACTGTAACATCCAAAGTGCCCCTTAAACAGTAACATCTACAGTGCCCCCAATAACAGTGATATCCACAGTGCACCCATCCACATGTAACATACATACATACATACATACAAACATTACATACAGACATATATGACATACATGACATCACTTTCACATTACAAAGAGAGGGTACTTACCCTCCTCTCCTGCCGACCCAGTTCATTGGCGAAAAGCTGAAGAAATGCAGTCAGCTCTGCATCAGTTAAGTCAATTTTTCTTGGTTGTAGACCCATGTTTCCAGCAATCCAGGAAAAAACAATTAATCTCGTAATCCAGTAATCAAGGGATCCAAAAATTGTTCATATTCAAGGAATCCTCGATAATCCAGAAAATTATCACTCAATCCAGGGCAAACTGGCACAGAAAGGTTGACATCTGGGGCTTTTATATCATACATGGGTGGAGATTATTGAATGCATTATCCAATTATTATATTGTAATTTTTTTTTTTTTTGGGGGGGGGGAACAGGTTCCATCTAGCTTATATTCGGCTGACTTAAAAATAAATTAATCTCTTCAAAGAAAAATATGGGTGCTGATAGGTTACTTTAAAAAATAATAGTTTATTTATTGGCTGTCTATCATTAAATAAGTCTCGAAAATCCGGCCTCAAATCTGCGTGCAGTCCGAGTGCAATACGCGCACGGTCATGCCGGATTCACGCTGGATTTAGACAGAAGGCAGCCGTAAATACGGCGGCAAATCCGTTCCGAAATAAGCCGTGTGAACGAGGCCTTAGAGTTTTTTACGGCGTTCACCGTGCGGGTTAATAACATGACAGATTTATAGGGCAGGTTGTTACGCACGCGGTGATACCAAATATGGGTACTTTATTTATTTTTGATCTTTTTTGGGGCGATTGTCGTTTGTAAAGGGGAAAAGGGCAATGTACGTGCTTTTATTTTATTTTTCGTGTTTGTGTTTTACTGTTTTTCACATTTTTTTACTTTTTCAAATTTTTTTACTTTTTCACATTTTTTTACTTTTACTTTTCCCCATAGGGAAAATAATTTTTAGGATTTTTATGGTGATGTCACAGACAATCCAGAATGCATTCTGTACCTTCCGTGCTGTCTGTCAGCACACAAGGCAGGAGGTGCACGATCGTGTATGATCGTGCGGCTGCTAGTGCCGACAGAGACGCAGGAGGAGATCGCTCCTCCTGCGTCTCCCTTAGTTATTGCGACCTACCGGTCATGATAATTAAGGGGATAATCCCTCCCCCCCCCCACCCGGAGTAATCTCCGGTCAGGGACCGATGCTGCGGGACAGGGCAGCCGTCAGAAATTTTGGGGCCCCCTACAGCTAAAACACCTGGGCCCCCATCAACCCGCCCCTGTTAACCCCGCCCCTGTCAACTCCGCCTCCTGTCAGCACCGCCCCCTGTCAACACCATCGCTCCGCCCCTAACAACCTTCTGGGGGCCCCACAACCTACAGGGGCCTTATGGGCGACCCACAAACGACAGGGGCCTTATGGGGCCCCATAATATACAGGGGCCTTATGGGGGCCCCCACAGGACTGGCAAGTGGCCCGGCGCTACTGGCCACTTGAAATAGATCACTATGGCGCACAGCGTGACTTGCAGAGTGGGCCTCTCCCCTCAGTAGCGCCGGGGACCCCCCACTCCCTCTTAGGTGCACTGGGCCACTTCCCAGTCCTGTGGGGGCCCCTATAAGGTCCCTGTATATTGTGGGGCCCCTATAAGGCCCCTGTATATTGTGGGGCCCCCATAAGGCCCCTGTAGTTTGTGGGGGCCTCATAACATTCAGGGGCCTTGAATGGGGCCCCCACAACCTTCCGGGGGCCCCAAAACATTTATGGGCCTTGAATGGGGCCCCACCAACCTTCAGGGGGCCCCACAAAATTTAGGGGCCTTGAATGGGCCCCCCCACAAACTACAGGGGCCTTATGGGGGCCCCCACAGGATTGCTAAGTGGCCCGGCGCTGCAGGGGCCCGGCGCAACTAAGGTGGAGAGGAGGGGTCCAGCGCTATTGAGGGGGAGGGGCCCGGCGCTGCGGGTCACGCTGCGCACCATCTCTATCATTTAACTGTAACTTACTACTTCATAGCGCAGCAGCTCCTGACTGAGCAGCCGAGTGGCCCCTCCTCCTTCCTCTGGCAGATTTGAATCAGTGAGGCCCGCCCACGGCCAGAGGAGGAGGAGGGGCCGCCCAGTCAGGAGCTGCTGCGCTATGAAGTAGTAAGTTACAGTTAAATGATAGAGATGGTGTGCAGCGTGACCCGCAGCGCCAGGCCCCTCCCCCTCAAAGCGCTGGACCCCTCCTCTCCACCTTAGTTGCGCCGGGCCCCTGCAGCACCGGGGCGCAGTTGGGGGATATATAATGGTAGGGAGAATAGGCCTGCGGCCTCTTCTCTCTACCATTATAATGAAGCAAGGGGACGGTACCTGCCGATGGCGGCGGGCCCCCCCTTGCTTCAAATTCTGGTCGGGCCCGGTACGGGAGTACTGGTTGTACCCCCCTATCGGCGGCCCTGCTGCGGGATGCCAGCTGTAATATACAGCTGACATACCGCAGCGATCGTGCGAACTCTGCTTAACAGTTCACACGATCTCCAGGACGTATGCATAAGCCCAGGTGCGTTAACCCCCAAATGACCTGGACATATGCATACGTCCAAGGTCGTGAAGGGGTTAATAAGAGCCCAATTAATGATATGTCAGCAGTGACCACAACTAGTGGCACAGTGGCCACTAAACATCCAGTACAATTAACAACAATAATTATTTTTAAAAAAGAACTAATTATTTTTCATAAGCTGTGGGCTCAGGGCCTGCCCACTGCTTGGCAGTCGGCAGGTAGTGTGAGGGAAAGACTGCACTTAAGATCAGAGAGCAGGGGACTGACTTCTGGCCTGGCTCACCTGGCCTGATTGCCTCTGTTCTCCGGGTCCGGCACCGAGACTCAAGTTCCAGCCAAAGAGACTGGAGGGAGACGGTATGGTGTGGTGACAGGAGGGCAGACCACAAGGTACCGTGCGCCGTCTTGCTCTGCAGAAGACGGCACCACGCAAAGGAGGAGGAGATATAGCAGCAGCGTAATAAGCACTGCAGCAGTCATTTTGCGGCTCTCACTTAGTAAGCGCTGCGGCGGCTGAACTCTGAAAAATGTGCCGGGCCGGATAACACAAGTCCGCGGGCCAGATTTGGTCTGCGGGCCTTGTGTCTGACACCCGTGATATAGAATAACTCCTCTTCCCTTCCTGTTTGCTCTGTCCTTGTGGAGAGTGCAGCCATGTCTCAGCAACACCAACCACATCAATCTGTTCCTATAGAACTAGCACCTCGAGCTTCCCTATTTTGCTTGCTAGACTTCTGGCATTTGTGAACAGACACTTTAAATTTCCTTTTGAAGTAATATTTTGACCCTTAATTCATGCAGTGCTTCCAAACATTGCCAATATACCAGGTCCCCTCGTCTTCCAATATACCCAATTCAAAGAAATGTACAGGCAGAAATAATAATCTTTATATAAATCCTTTACTGTGTATCAAAAATATGAAATATTATATAGCCATCAGGCTTACCGCACATCATGGAAGCACGCTCATTCTCAGTTAGGATATATCTGAAAAGTTCATCATATCAGTCTCCAGTCATTAGACCGGACGCTGCCGAGGAGCTGGGCCATCCACACTTGGTACGGTGCATCTGCGATGTTTCAAAGGTAGATCCTTTTTCTTCAAGCATGCGTGGTGAGTATCTGAGCATGCATATATAGCTACCTGTTCAATTTCTTACTATCTACAAAATAATAGCCCTAATTATACAAAGTGATAGAATACGTGCCTAACATACATATAAACATGAGAGTGAAAGACATATACATTTACCTATATAACATCTAAAAATCGTATATCTATAAAAATGGTTTTAAATTTAACATTTCATGTAAGCCCTTTGGAGAACAAGATTCTAAGTAATAGATCCAAAACGCCTCTCTACGTAGTCGTTTATTAGGCAGAGCAGAAGAATCATCTGAATGGACTTCTTCTAACACACACCACCTTAGATCACTTTGGTGTCTCGGCTCACTGAAATGTCTAGTGACCATTGTCTCTCCATTTTTTTTTCACATTTTGTTCTTCCACATTTTTCCATTTACTCTCTGTAACATCTTTCCTCACATAAGTCCTAATTAGTGATGAGCGATTGCTAAAAAAAATCTAGATCAAGCCGATTCTCCATTTTTAATAAAATCTTTTTGATTATCGAGGCGATCTCGGTCTGATCATTGATTCCCATTAAAGTCAATGGGAGAAGATATTCAGGTAAATTTTTATACCGAAACAGGTGAGAAGAAGCTGGAATTACCATCCATAACAGTAAACTGGATATGTGGTACAATTTAGTGAAGACAATTTGTCTCTAAGAGTCACAGAAAACAATTGAGAGGCTAAAATAATTCATTCATTTCAATGGCTAACTGACAAAGATGAGGACAGCATAGCTATAGGAGGTACAGCGGTAGCAGCTCCTATGGGGCCCCTTTGACACATAAGAAGACACCGACATTGAAAATGGCACATGGTAAGTGGCAGGAGCCCCATTTCACTTTTTGCACCAGGGCCCAAGAACTTCAAGTTATGCCTCTACAGGCGGGACTATAATAGACAGCAGTACCATTGGTGGCAGCGAGAACATGCCAATGGGGAACAGCGAGGTTCCAGTTTGACAAGAATAGAGGGCAATACCATTGGTGGCAGCGAGAACATGCCAATGAGGAACATGGAAGTTCCAGTTCGACAACATTGGCCGGCAGTACCATTGGTGGCAGTGAGAACATGGCAATGGGGAACAGCAAGGTTCCGGTTCGACTACATTAGACGGCAGTACCATTGGTGGCAGCGAGAACATGCCAATGAGGAACATGGAGGTTCCGGTTCAACAACATTAGGCAGGAGTACTATTGGTGGCAGCGAGAACATGGCAATGGGGAACAGCGGCGAGGTTCTGGTTCGATTACATTAGGCGGCAGTACCATTGGTGGTAGCGAGAACATGGCAGTGTGGAATAGCGAGGTTCCGGTTTGACTAGATTAGGCGGCAGTACCATTGGTGGCAGCGAGAACATGGCAGTGTGGAACAGCGAGGTTCCGGTTTGACTAGGTTAGATGGCATTACCATTGGTGATAGCTAGAACATGGCCATGGGGAACAGCAAAGTTCCGGTTCGACTACATTAGGTGGCAGTACCATTGGTGGCAGTGAGAACATGGTAATGGGGAACTGTCAGGTTCCAGTTCCATTACATTAGGCGGCAGTACCATTGGTGGCAGCGAGAACATGGCAATGGGGAACAGCGAGGTTCCGGTTCCACTACATTAGGCGGCAGGACCATTGGTGGCAGCGAGAACATGGCAGTGGGGAACAGCGAGGTTCCGGTTCCACAACATTATACGCTGTACAGCAGCCAGCCTTCTGTGTACCAGGTGTGGAAGCATAATAAACGCTTTTACCTCAACCATCCCAAAGCTAAAAGTATGAATGTTGGAATTGCCTGGTTGTTGGCCTTGGAAATGTTGCCTTTCCATCTGGTGGACACAGATGGGTTCCGCCATGTCATTGCCCTGGCATGCCCCCAATATCTGATGCCTAGCAGGCATTTCTTTGCCAGAAAAGCTATCCCTGCCCTGCAGAGAAGATCACCAGCATGTTGGCTGCATCTGTGTCCACCAAAGTCCAACTCACTGCAGACAGATGGACTAGTAAGCACGGTCAAGGGCGTTACATGTCACTGACTGCTCACTGGGTGAGTTGGGTGGATGACAGTGCCTCTGGTGATGGGTCTCAGCCGACACTCTTCAACACTGCTGGGATGGTACAGAAACCAGATTCCCAACCTCGACAGCATCACGTGCCAAGAGATTCCAGGCCGTTCTCAAATTAATTGGTCTTGGAGACCATAAACACACAAGTCAAGAGCTGTGGACGGCTCTGCGCACTCAGACCAACCAGTTGCTGGGTGCTAAGAACCTGGCGCCAGGCAAGGTGGTGTGCGACAACGGGAGCAATCTTCTTGCTACCCTTAAGATTGGTAGACAAGAGCTACCCGGGTCTTGACCGTCTTCTGAGGAAGGCTCGAGGTCTTAGCTCCCATTTCCAGCACCCTGCTTCTGCACAACTGGCAGCATTGCAGCGTGGTCTGGGCCTCCCCATCAACCATCTCATTGTTGGACCTGCTGGAATTCCACTCTCCACATGCTCCAGCGATTGTGGCAGCAGCCTAATACTATTATGCAGTATGAAATGTCGCATGGCCGGACTAACAGTCGTGAGAACCTCAAGGTGTTGACCCAGAGAGAGTGGAGCCAGGTGAAGGATCTTTGAAGAGGCCACCAAAATGCTCAGTCGGGACGATGCCCTTGTCAACAGGACCGTTCTAGTTATATTTTTAATGTAACAAGCATTAGGTACTCTGCGGCAGCAGGTCAGAGCAGAGACAGAGGAGCAGGCGGACACAGAGCCTTACTCGCCAGAGGATGTAGAAGGCCCGACTGTTTCGCAATTGTATAGGTCTTCCTTAGGCGGTAGTTCTAAGTCGAGGGCGGGTACAGGACGGCAGTTCAGCTTACAGAGTAGAGCACATGAGGCTAGTCAGGGCTCTGGTGCTGGTCAGGGTGAGGAAGTGGAGGAGGATGAGGAGACAGGGGTGGACATCATCGGTACTGAATACCCTACCCTACAGTGGTAAGAGATTGACACAGATTACAGGAAGAGGAGGAGGAAGAGGATAGATTCCATTAGTGCCCCTCAACCCCGCGGCTTGGGAGATCTCGGCAGCATATCACACATGAGTGCTTGGATTCTCCATTACCTGCAACATGATCCACGCATCGAGGCAATAAAAATGAACAGCGAGATAAAGAGGTGGAGGGATCCTATCCGGTTTGAACTAGTTCTCTTGGCTACGGCATTTTAACTGCTTGCAGACACGGTGCAGTGAGCTAGTTCTTTGTGAGGACTCTATCTGCAGGAGGAGGGAAGGGATTTCAACGCTGACACCCAGCTTCGCCGGAAACTACATAGGGTTTTTGTTTATTTTTTTTTCCAGTAGCGCTGCAAGCACAAAACAATCGCCATGCCTAAGAAAAAGGTCAATGCCGCTGGATGAGCCCAAGAGAAGGTCGGCACAGTTGTCAGTTAAACCAGCTCCACCAAAAGCCAAACCAAAGCCAAAAAAGAGAAAGGCAGCAGTAAAGGAAAAGTCTGAGGACAAAAATGTTTCAGCAAAGGGAAAGAAAGTAGCGAAGGGTAAACAGACGGAAGAAGCTAACAGAGAAGAAACTAAGGAAGATCTGCCATCCGAAAACGGAGAGACAAAAAGTGATGAGGCCCCAGCATCCGATGGAGGAATCAAGGAATCCAAATCTGAATAATCTACATCTGTTCAAGTCTTTTATTAGTGGTTCCTGTACCTACCTTGTACAATTCAGTGGAATATTTTCATCAGCTATTTTGTAAATGCAAGTTTTTTAGTACTTTAATTCTAGAAAACACATTTTTAAAATAGGAGGGAATCCCACCACATCTTTTTGATTTTTTAAAATTGTATTAAGTATTTTGGAATGCTATGCCCATTATATGCAGTTGTCAATTGTCTAGGAGATGCGATGAAGTGGTACCTGAGTGAGAGGAGAGGGGCGTAAGCCAAGTTTTTTTCTGACAAGATGGACAAATGTGTAAAAAATGGTTTTATTTTTTCCTTACTTTGTGACCTAATGCTTTCTGCTATCTTACTTGCGGATTCCCTGACATGGCATGGGGATGACAAAATCCAGTGTTCCTATTCTGGCTGACATGGATGACATTTTTTATTTGTCTTAACATTTTCAATGTTCTCTGTACTCATATTGTCTTGTGTATAATTTTTCCATCCTAATAAAAAAGAATCCCCTGGTGTTGGATTTCCCTCTAAAAAAAAAGCCACCCTCCTTGATCCATGTTACAAGACAAAAGTGAGAAATTTCCTTCCACCCAGAAATTGACAGTAGAATACAGGATTTTGAGACAGTGCTCATTGACCAACTCGAGACATCTTTTGCGTCTTCACATTCTAATGTCACGATGGTCAGCACCGGGGTAGCAGTAGAATGACAAGTAGCCGCAGCAGGCAGTGTGGCAGAACCCAACTGGACGACATTTGGCAATCGATTTTTCCCACCTCACCAACGACTGCAAGGCAGGGCAGCATTCAGACACACAGAGACCACCTTAAGACAATGGTCCATGACTACCTGCGGCTCAGCATCGATGTTTTTGGACTTAGTCGGAACCCATTCAACTTCTGGGTTTCCAAACTAGATGAATGGCCTAAGCTTGCTTGACACGCCATAGAAGTTTTATCCTACCCAGCAGCCAGCGTTATCTCAGAACGCACATTCAGCACAGTTGGCGGGGTGATAACTGATGAACGAATCCGCCTTTCCCCTGACAATGTGGATCGTTTGACATTTATCAAAATGAATCAAGCATGAATCTCTGACCATTTTGTTGCCCCGGTTGCCGATGTCACTGACCAGTAAACTGTAGCACGTCTTCTTAACAATGTGAAAAACACATTTAAACTACACTAAATCTCATGTCTGTAGTTTGTGTGCCTGCTGCTTCGACAAATTGTATTCTACTGCTGACAACAGATAGATTTACAAGTCTTTCAGCTTTATTTATTCTGAAATATACACCTGTATGAACTTTATATGCACTGCATACTCCTCTTATTCTTCCTCCTTGTAGCCCTCCAAATCTTTATTATTTAAATGCCTCCACCATCAAATGTACTAAGTCCTGTTGTCCTGTACCATGATGTTTCCCCTTGGCATGTTCTTCCTGCCACCAATGGTACTGCCACCTAATCTTGTCGAACCGGAACCTCGCTGTTCCCCATTGCCTAATCTTGTTAAACCAGATCCTCCTTGTTCCCCACTACCATGTTCTCGTTGCCTCCAATGGTACTGTCATCTAATCTAGTCCACGTCACCTCCTATAGCTATGCCCCTGCTTGCAAGCTGTCCTCATCTTTCAGTTAGCCATTGAACGGAATTTAGTATTTAATCTCTCAATTTTTTTCTGTCACTTTTAGAGGCAAATTTGAATTACTAAGTTGTTCCACATATGCAGTTCACTCTTCTGGATGTTAATTATAGGTTCTTATCACCTGTATAGGTTCCTCATTTGCATGTTTTCGCTGCCACCAATGGTTCTGCCGCCTAATCTTGTTGAACTGGAACCTCGCTGTTACCCATTGCCTAATCTTATGGAAAAGGAACCTTGCTGTTCCCCATTGCCTAATCTTGTGGAACTGAAACCTTGTTGTTCCCCATTGCCTAATCTTGTGGAACCGAAACCTCCATGTTCCCCACTGCCATGTTCTTGCCGCCACCAATGGTACTGCCATCTAATGTAGCCTGCTGCACCTCCTATTGCTACACCCCTGCTAGCAAGCTGTCCTCATCTTTTCAGTTAGCCATTGAAAGGGCTGCCATCAGTGATCTATTAACCGTTTCAGGGCCCCATACAGTCTAAAGAAATGGGGCCCCCACCCATTACTAGTTTCTAATTTTTAACATATTTGTGGGCCTCTTTTTGATTAATGCCCCTCACAGGAGTCCTGCCCATACTGCCCTATTGGCATCCCTGCCTGTTACCATGTGCCTTTTCCAGTACCGGTGTCTTCTTATGTGTCAAAAGGGCTTTTGGGCCCCCTTAGGATGCAGGGCCCCATAGCAGCTGCTACCGCTGCACCCCCAATAAGTATGCCCCTGCCAGCTGAACCTCCATATTCCCTGTTGGGATGTTCTTGCTGCCACCACATATATCACATGTAGAACTTTTATTTTTGACCAAATACTTATTTTCCACCCTAATTTGCAAATAAATTCTTTCCAAATCAGACTGTGATTTTCTGGATTTGTTTTCTCATTTTGGGTGACATGTATGATCTGGCTTTTCGCCCGTTTTTTGGCGTATACTGCGCCTCCCAGCCCGAATCCCGCTGTCGGACGCGGGGATTCAGTGTTAGGCGCAGTGTTCGCCACTTTCAGCTGCGCCCCGCATGAAGGGGCGGGCAGTGGGCGCGGTGTGGGCGCGGGGTAGGCGTTCCGGGGCGGGACGCGGCGCGCTCGAAAACTCCGAGGCATGTACGATGGCGAGTCGGCAAAGCGAGGCGCAGTGCAGCGCTCGGCAGCTCCGACAGGCAGACCAGGTTTTTTTTGGTCTAAATCCTCCGACAGAGGCGAAGTGAAGCAGGATCCGAACATGCGAGGAAGCAGATCGAAGATCGCGACAGAAATCTCGGCGCTCCGCTCCGTGCAGCAGGAGTATGATTCCGAAAAAATCGCCTTTATAAAGGCGGAAAACAGTGTCAGAAAAGAGCTGAACCTCAAAAATAAACATACTTAAAAAAAAAATCACTTTCCAAAACTCTAGAATGGTGCAATATCAAGAATTATGATATTGTAAATTGCCGGGAAATACAGTAATTCAAATTCTGAAACCTATTCTCATTGGTCGGCATAAACCAGCCAATCAGAATAGGAGCAACAGTGAACCATTAAAACCTATTGAGAAGTTTAGTCAAATCAGAATCCACGGCGGGATAGTTCAAAATACAGTAAAAATGCTGAAAAGAGCTGATTGGTTAAGCTACCGGGGACTTGGATAGCTCAGTCAATCAGATAAGGAGCGACAGAGACCCATTCTAGCCTATGGAGAATTATTGACCAATCAGAATAGGAGTGACAAAGACCCATTCTAGTCTATGGAGAACTTTAGACCAATCAGAATCCATGGCGGGATAATTCAAAATACAGTAAAAAGACATAAAAGAGCTGATTGGCTGAGCTAGCGGGTTCTTGGCTATCCCACCAATCAGAGCGCGAGCTACTTCTCCATTATTAGTCTATGGAGAGATGGGCGCACTGAAATCTCGGCACTCAGCGCGTGCGGCATGAAGTATTGATCAAAAATTATTTTTATTAAATGTAAAACATTATCAGATAAAGAGCAGAACCCTTCTTTACAAATAAAGCAGTTAAAAACCCGAAACAACGCGTTTGTCACTGAGACCGGCGCACATAGGGAATTGCAAAGAGAGAATTGCCAGGAAATACAGTAATTCAAATTGTTTAAGCAAATTCTCATTGGTGGGCAGAAGCCAGCCAATCAGAATAGGAGCGACAAAGCCCCATTATATCCAAAGGAGAAGTTTGGACCAATCAGAATAGGAGCGACAGTGGCCCTTTTCTAAACCTATGAAGGAGTATTAACCAATCAGAATAGGAGCGACAAAGTCCCATTATATCCTATGGAGAAGTTTGGACCAATCAAAATCAAATGCGGGACAGTTCAAAATACAGTAAAAAGACAGAAAAGAGCTTTTTGGCTGAGCTAGCGGTGGCTTTTCTATCCCAGCCAATCAAGCGCGAGCTATTTCCTCCCATTATAGTCTTTTGGAGAGATGGGCCTCTGAAATCTCGGTGCTCAGCGCCGTGCGGCATGAAGTATTAAATAAAAAAATGAATTTTTATTAAGTGTAAAACTTTATCAGATACAGAGCAGAACCCTTCTTTACAAATAAAGCAGTTAAAAACCTGAACAACGCGTTTGTCGCCGAGACCGGCACTACATAGGGAATTGCAATAAGAGAGAATCGCCGGAAATACAGTTAAATTCAAATGTTTAAGCTATTCTCATTGGTCGGCATAAACCAGCCAATCAGAATAGGAGCGACAATGTCCCATTATAACCTATGGAGGAGAATTGACCAATCAGAATAGGAGCGACAATGTCCCATTATATCCTATGGAGAAAAATTGACCAATCATATTCCAAGGCGGGACAGTTCAAAATGCAGTAAAAATGCAGAAACGAGCTGATTGGTTGAAGCGGTGGGGCTCGTCCAGCTTAGCCAATCAGAGCGCGAGCTACTTTCTCATAAGTGTTCTATGGGGAAAAGAAATTCTGAGCGCGCTCTGTGATTGGCTAAGTTAAAAGAGGCGCCGTTATTTGGACCAATGGGAGAGCGAGCGACGCTACCTATGTGATTTTCTGATGCAATCTGAAATCAAACTGTACACGGCCGGAATCAAATTATAATGACTACAGAAGTGGTCCTGATGTGGTATATAAAATGAATAATAAATGGGGGGTAACGAAAAAAAAAAATTAAATCAATAATATCATGTTTATTTCTTTATTTTCATTGCACACATACTATTGATCCTTGGCTAACGAAAATAAAGAAATAAACATGATTTTATTGAATTAATATTTTTTTTTCGTTTTTGATTCATACTCCGCACCGACATCTGGAATGATTTCTCACTGTTCCAGCCTGTCTCGCATCGGAACTGTTTTTCGGCGCAGCCCCGCACGGCGCCTAAGTCCCGCACTGCGCCCATGTCCCCGCACTGTGCCCCACACACACTAGCGAGGTGCAGGGAACTTTTCCCCACATGTATAAGTGCGCTACCTCCGGCGGCGAATCATAGGCGCAGCGCCGCACTGCGCCTCGGTCCCCGCACTGCTCCTAACACACTGGCCAGGCGCGGAGGACTTTTCCCCGCATGTATGACCGCACTACCTCCGGCGCCTCGGACCCGCACTGCACCTAAAACACAGGCAGACTTTACATGCTATGTATGAGCGCGCCCCGGCCCCGACATAAATCAGATGCAGATTCCGCCGGAAAACTGGCGGAAAGGTGCGCCCCGACCCGGCGGGATTCATACATGTGGCCCTTTGTCTCTAATAGTTCAGGTCTACCTAGGATGTAAATTATTAATTATTATTATTATTATTATTATATTTATTTTTAAAGCGCCATTGATTCCAGGGCGCTGTACAATCGAGGGGTTATATACAATACATAAGTCAAACGAGTACAAAGATAAGTGAACAATGACAATTGCACGACAGAGGGAGAGAGGACCCTACCTCGCGCAGGGCTTACAATCTACAAGGAGGGGGAAAGAGACAGGAGTGGTGGGCAGACATGTATGAGGGGGAAGTTGTGACAAGTTTAGTGAAGGTTGTAGGCAAGCCTGAAGAAATGGGTTTTCAGGTTACTTTTGAAGTTGGTGAGAGTGGGGGGAGAGTCTGATGTGTTGGGGCAGTGAGTTCCAGAGTGTGGGGGAAGCACGAGAGAAGTCTGGAGACGGATGTGTGAGTAGCAGATAAGGGGGGAGCAGAGGAGAAGGTCCTGTGAGGAGCGTAGATAGCGTGAGGGAGATACCTGGAAATTGGGCAGACATGTATGAGGGGAGAGGTCATGGAGAGCCTTGTATGTCATGGTTAGTAGCTTGAAATGAATTCGCTGGGCAATGGGAAGCCAGTGAAGGGATTGGCAGAGGGGAGAGGCAGAGGAGTAGCGAGGAGAGAGGTGGATAAGACGGGCAGCTGAGTTAAGGATGGATTGGAGGGGAGCGAGGGTGCTAGCTGGGAGGCCACTGAGAAGGATGTTGCAGTAGTCCTAGGCGGGAGATGACAAGGGCATGGACCAGCATTTTTGTGGTGTCATAGTTGAGGAATGAGCGGATGCGAGAGATTGTTTTTCAGGTGGAGGCGGCAGGCAGAGGCGAGGGTTTGGATGTGCGGTTTGAAAGATAGAGCGGAGTCTAGGATTACTCCAAGGCAGCGGACTTGTGGGACCGGTGAAAGTGTAGAGCCGTTGACTGTAATAGAGAGATCAGTGGCAGGGGTAGAGTTGGACGGTGGAAAGATGATGAATTCTGTTTTCTCCACATTTAGTTTTAGGAGACGTGAGAAGAAGAAGGAGGAAATGGAGGACAGACAATCAGGGATCCGGGAGAGTAGAGAAGTGATATCTGGGCCAGAGATTACAGGCCTCTCTCATCTTTTTAAGTAGGAGAACTTGCACAATTGGTGGCTGACTAAATACTTTTTTTCCACTGTATATGTGGATCACAATAACGCACTGGTATATTTCAGCATTATGTGGACTTAAAATCTGGCAAAATTACACTTTTTGGCATTGAGTAAGATTTAGCAACAGAGAGAACTCTATTTCCTGGATATATATCTGTATGACCAATAACACGGTATATTTGAAAGGTATTTCACCACCAAAACTGCCAAAAAAGATCTTTTCTCCACTCAGTATAATTTTCACCAACCAACTACTATTTAAAATATATTTATTTGTACAGATTTGGAGGCTGTGTGTTATATAATTACTGAACCCCAAAACTGCAAAAAATATTTTTTCTTGAATCAGAATAATTTACAGCAAACAACCACAATTTCAAATACATTTCTTTCTGTGGGAGAATGGGTAACGATATGTTATGCAAGAACTTTACCCCCAAACGTGGAAAAATAAAATTTTCTTCAATTCGAATAATTTGAAGCAAGCAAACAGTATTTGAAATGGATTTCTTTCTATGGGAGATTTGGTAATGCTCTTTTATGCAAGAATTGTACTCTGAAAAGTAGAAAAATGAACTTTTGGCCACTCAATAAAAGTTTCACTAAGCAACCACTGTTTGAAATCAATTTCTTAGCTGTACCCAGAAATCAGCAAAAATGACCTTTTGACACTCAATAAAATTTTCAAGATGCAATTAGTATTTGAAATAAGATTTCTTTCGACAGGACATTTACGAACGGTGTCTTTGACAGTAGCTGGACCCCCAAACCAGCACAAATGACCTTTTTGACACTCAATAAAATTTGCAGCAAGCAACCAGAATTTTAATTAGATTGCTTTCTAAGGGAGATTTGCTAACGGTGTCTTCTGCTCTAGCTGGACCCCCAAAACTGGAGCAAGGAACTTTTGGGCATGGAATCAAATTTTCATCAAGAAACTAGTATATCAAAGTGATTTCTTTTTAGAGCAGATTTGCTAACGGTGTCTTGTACACTGGCTGTCCCCCCCCAAACTGGAGCAAGGAACTTTTGGGCACAAAGTCAGATTTACAGCAAGAAACCAGTATATCAAATCAATTTCCTTTTAGAGCAGATTTACCAATGGTGTCTTGTACACTAGCTGTCCCCCCAAAACTGCAGCAAGGAACTTTTGGGCACGGAATCAGATTTTCAGCAACAAACCAGTATATCAAAGCGATTTCTTTTTAGAGCAGATTTCCTAACTGTGTCTTGTGCACTGGCTGTCCCACCAAAACTGGAGCAAGGAACTTTTGGGCACAGAATCAAATTTTCAGCAAGAAACCAGTATATCAAAGCAATTTCTTTTTAGAGCAGATTTCCTAACAATGTCTTGTAAACTGGCTATCCCCCCAAAACTGAAGCACGGAACTTTTGGGCACGGAATCAGAAACCAGTATATCACAGTGATTTCTTTTTAGAGCAGATTTCCTAACAGTGTCTTGTGCACTAGCTGCCCCGCTAAAACAGGATCAATAAACTTTTGGACAATCAAAATAAAGATGGGAAAGATGCGTCACCAGCAATATAAAAATCCCTAACTACTACTGTCTAGGATTCCCTAATCATGCCGTACCCCAAACCCAAACTAATCTAACTTTTCCTGTGTAAAATCGATAGGAAATGGTGTGCCTGCCTGCTGGCACGCAAGCACACATAGACAGCAGTGTGTTCAGTACAGAGAGTAAATTCGAAATGGCGTTCAACAGGAAATACAGTAACATACACATAACATGGTCATGTGATTTTAGCAGCCAATGAGATCCCTACACCCTCAGTGGTGATGTTTGTGACCCCCCTATGTGCTCTGCACTGATTGGATGGCTGCCAAAAGTACAGGAAACAGCTTAAAGTGAAAGTGAAAATGGTGCAGCGATCACATGTAAAAATCGACTTGGTTTTAACTTTTCTTGATCAGATCGATCAACACCAGTCCTAATATTAGACCTATGTTCATTGATATGTATTTTAATGGGGCGGCTAGTTTGCTCTACATACAGGATTTAACTATTGATTATCCGAAGAAGACTTAACAGCTTAAAGGGGTTTTGCCACAATCTCATTTCATACCTCCAGCATCCAGCTCTTCAGCTCTGTGTGCTCAGAAGGGGGTGTGTGTGATTTGCTTGAACTGCATATCATGTGACAAAGCAGGATGACATCACCATGCCTTTCCTCTCTCTAGTCAAAGAAAGGTCTGTTTATGTATAAAGCTGTGAGTAGCTCAGCGGTAAAGTTTTTACTTCACAGCACAAGGGTCCTAGGTTCAAATCCCTGCAGGAACCAAACCTGTGGATATTTTTCTCTTTATCAATACACATACCTGATTGAGGTTTCTTTTTTATTTATTTGCACTGTTTGACTCATTACTAAGGATTACAGAGGACGGGTGTAGAATGACCGCACCTGGGGTTTGAACACTCAGTAGTTGCCTGAGAGAAGAGGTGATGTCTGAGTATGTCTGACCAGGAGTGAGGAGCTCTCAGCCCTGGTCGCATCCCCTGGAGACGAGCTGTAAACAATGGATCACTAAAGGAGCAGCTAAACAAAAACGGTCCAGAATTTTTAATAATGATGAATGGTGAAAATGTTTATTATTTAGTCTGCAAGTTTCCCACATCAATTTTACTTTGTGGAAAAACCCCTTTAAGAAAAAGGAAGTAAGTTTGTCAATGCATACATCAACATTGATTATCTTAAAGTTTCATGTATTCCTCATGGGATACGTAGTAATTTGCAGCCACTATTGTTGAAGGATGATGCAGTTTATAAGGAACATTATTATGCAATTTCAAACTGTTATTCAATCGAGCTGATGTATCTTACTTTACACCATCTTCAGTTGGCTATTGAAGAGGTTAAATCTGATTATAAGAACACGGAGGAAGATTATAAAAAGACCAAAACCATGAACAGTGTGTGGATTTAAATCAAGAGATTAATAAAGAATGTTGAAAAAAAATGTGATCACAATTTCTCCAATTAAACTTAAGAAATTTGAAAGGTATACGCGTGATTATATGCATAATAGAGTATGTACGTGGTCAGATTATCGCACGTATAATCATCACAGGAGGGATAACAAACGGTCTGTTAATAACACAGAGAGTTCTTCGCTTGATTCAGAGGGATCTAGTAAAACCTCTTCATGCTCATCCTCTAGAAAAAGTAACCACACCATTCCTTTTTTAGACGAGACAGCTCAACAAACAGAAATGGCACCAAATATTCAACTTAGATCCGACAACCGCCGATAACCGCCAGGAGGAACGTCGTATACAGACAAGGAACACAAAGAAATAAATCAGTCTTGCTTTTTAGCTGTCAATCTTAATTCATGTGTACTACCTAAAGATCAACAAAGCCTACTGAATAAAGGACTGAATTTTGTTCCTGTACAGTACATGAAAATTCTCTGTTCACATTTATCAGTGATTTTTATAAAATGTGTCACAAAATCAGGATCAAGATGCATTTTGGCACTTCTAATAAGGATGATTGAGGCACACAACAGATATTAACACAGCGCCTTAATAAGAAAAGCCAATTTGATCCTTCCTTGAAGTGTTTGAAATGTTGGTGATACAAGATGTCACTCAGAAGTGGGAACAATGTACTAAGAAACCAAGACAGAATTTGACACCCAATGAAAGACATGCTATTCAAGAATTACATAAAGATACATCAATGGTTATAAAGAAAGCCGATAAAGGAGGTGCTACGGTTCTTATGGAGACTGAAGCATACTTGAAAGAAGCCTATAAACAATTACACAACACAGCTGTGAATAAGAAGTTGGACTATGATCCAACTGAGGATATCAGGAAGTTAATTTTGGATATACTTGAAGAAGCTGTGGACTCTGGGGTTATCACCTATTCTATTAAAAATGTACTTATTACGAAAAAATCCATGTATTCCTATTCTTATCTAGTGCCCAAATTCCATAAGGTTTGTCCTCCCCTTGACCGCCCTATAGTTTCAGGGATAGGATCTGCAGGATAGGCCATTTATATGGACACACCTAAATAAAATGGGAATGGTTGTTGATATCAACTTTTTGTTTGTGGCACATTAGTATATGGGAGGGGAAAACTTTTCAAGATGGGTGTTGACAATGGCAGCCATTTTGAAGTCAGCCATTTTGGATCCAACTTTATTTTTTCCAATGGGAAGAGGGTCATGTACCACATCAAACTTATTGAGAATTTCACAAGAAAAACAATGGTTTACCTTTATTCTGTCATGAGTTATTTACAAGTTTCTCTTTGTTTACAGCCATTGACATGTTGCAGAGGTTAACACGTGAGGAGCAGATAGAAATTGTGTTGATGTGGCCGACTTCAAAATGGCCATCATGGTCAACACCCATCTTGAAAAGTTTTCCCCCTCCCATATACTAATGTGCCACAAACAGGAAGTTGATATCACCAACCATTTCAATTTTTTTTAGGTGTATCCAAATAAATGGCCCACCCTGTATATTAGAACCATTAGCTGTATATGTTAATTCAGTTTTACAAAAGCTTGTATATCTTGATGAAAATTGTTTGAAAGATACAGGTCAGCTTTTAACTCGGATTCATGATGTGGATTGTAGCTCGGTAACATATATGGCTACTTTGGATGTTAAAAGTTTGTTTACAAATATCCCATTAATGGAGGGTTGCCAGGTGGTAAGGGAGGCCTTAAGATATTATGTGTCACGAGTTGCGCCGCAGCCCGCAGTTCGGGCTGCGGGCGCACTCGGTCCCCGGGGTCTCCCTTTGCGTCCATAGCGAGCGGCGGCGCGGTCCGCCGGTCTGCGACCGCACTCGCTCGTTCGGACGCCGCCACTTAGGGCGCGTGCGCGCCGGCTCTCCTAGATTTAATGGGCCAGCACGCCGGTAATTGGCTGATGCCGGCCGCTGACCCTATATATTGCTCCACCTTCCGGAAGCACTTTGCTGAATCCATAGTGCCCATAATTATGCAAGGAAGCCTTTTCTGTGTTCCGGTTGCCGTTTACGTGTACCAGTCCCTCTGGCTAACGTTCTCCGACCACGAACCGTCGCTGCCTGCCCCGACCTTCTGGCCCATCCCCGACTACGGGTTTGCCTGCCGATTCTGCTCTACGCTGCACCTCGGCTACCACCGCAAGCAAGTCACATCAGGGGTAGCGACCTGAGGAAAACCGGGACCCACTTAGACTCCACTCCCTGTTGTGGCCCATACCACATCTTGCGGTGGCCCAGTGGATCCACTATCTCGGTTCCTTACAGTTGGATTGGGCCATGGATCCCGCCAAGGTGCCATTACCCAGTGTGGAAGATCTTATGTCTATCGTGGCTCAGCAGTCTCAGCAACTGGTGCAACAGGCGCAGCAACTTGACCAGTTGACCGCCATGATGCAGCAACTTATCGCCTCTCAGCAATGGCACCCGTCTCTTCCCCTGGTTCCTCCTACGCCAGCCATTTTGTCTGCCTCCGTGGGACCTAAGCTCCGTCTGTCGCCACCTACTAAGTTTGACGGAGATTCGAAACTCTGCAGGGGGTTCGTTACAAGGTGCTCCATGCACATGGAACTGATGGCTGACCAGTTTCCATCTAAACGGTCAAAGGGGGCGTTTGTGGTCAGTTTACTCGCCAGGAAGGCCCTGGCCTGGGCCACGCCCCTCTGGGACAGAGGCGACCCTGTGACATCGGATCTGCGGACCTTTTTCAAGGAGTTTCGTTGTGTGTTCGAGGAGACTGCACGCGCATCCTCTGCGGAAACCGCACTTCTGAACTTGCGTCAAAGGGATTCTAAGGTAGGGGACTACGCTGTCAAGTTCCGCACTCTGGCCTCTGAGCTGACCTGGAATGAGGCAGCCTTGTATGCTACCTTCAAGAAGGGTCTCTCCGGCAGAGTGAAGGATGCACTGGTTGCAAGAGATCTCCCGATGTCCTTGAGCAAGCTGATCCATCTGGCCACTCGCATCGACGTGTGCTTTTCCGAGAGACAGGAGGACCTCCTTCAGGAATGCGACTCGGTCCGGCCTCGTCAGTTCCCTCGCCTGGCTCCGTTGTTCCAGAAGCCTCCGCTGCCACCTCCGCAGCACTCCGCTGATGAACCAATGCAAATTTACCGCGTCCAGCTTACAGAAAAAGAGCGGTCCCGACGTCGCACTCAGAACCTGTGCCTGTACTGTGCCAGTCCGGAGCATTTCTTGAGGGACTGTTCCCTGTGCCCCTGTCCTGGAAATGTGCGCACCTAGGGTACGTGGGAGAGGCATCCCTGGGTGTGAACAGTTCCTCTCCTCGTTTGACTATGCCAATGCGGCTCATATCAGGTGCCGGAGTTCAAGTTCAAGTCCCTGCCTTCCTTGATTCTGGGTAAGCCGGGAACTTCATGGATGCTGCTTTAGTGTCGAAACTTCGCCTTCCAGTGGTCTGCCTCGAAAAGCCCTTGGTCATCTCATCGGTGAGTGAGAGATCCTGCTGACTCCATTCGATTCCGCACGGAGCCAGTGTCTATGCACATTGGGGTGCTCCATGGAGAGAAGATCGCATTCTATGTGCTTCACCGCTCCTCTTCAGCAATCCTGCTGGGGCTCCCATGGCTGTAGTGCCACGCCCCTATGCTGAATTGGGAAACAGGCGAAGTAATGCGTTGGGGGCAAGACTGCCAAACTCGTTGTCTAGTGGCACCTCGCCCGGTGCTCCCCACTTCTCCACCGACGCCCCTTAAACCCTTGTCGGGTCTGCCTCCGGAATATCAAGATTTTGCGGACGTATTTTCCGAAAAGCAGGCGGAGACCTTACCACCTCATCGTCCCTACGACGGTCCCCATTGATCTTTTGCCTGGGCACTAGTCCCCCCCAAAGGGCAGGGTTTTATCCGCTGTCAGTTCATGAGACCGAAGCCATGTCGACCTATATACAAGAGAATCTCCGGAAGGGCTTTATCCGCAAGTCCACGTCCCCTGCTGGTGCAGGATTCTTCTTCGTGGAGAAAAAAGATGGCTCTCTACGTCCCTGCATTGACTATCGCGGCCTGAATAAAATAATCGCGAAGAACCATTACCCGATACCTTTGATCATTGAGCTCTTCGACCGGCTTCGCGAGGCCAGGATTTTCTCCAAATTGGATCTATGTGGAGCCTATAATCTCATCCGCATTCAGTAGGGCGACGAGTGGAAGGCGGCGTTTAACACACCTGATGGCCATTTCGAGTATCTGGTTATGGGCCCTTCGGCTTTTTGCAACACCCCGGCAGTTTTTCCAGGAATTTGTGAATGAGATTTTTCGTGACCTCCTGTATTCCTGCAAATTTTAGTAAACCTGGACAAAAATTCTGGTCTTCTCTTCTTGACCTAAAAAACCCACCGTCTCCATGTGCGCCAGGTTCTTAGACGCCAGAGAAACCACCTATTTTTAAAATTTTTGGGAAGTCCCAAATTTCATCGATCCACTTCCCCTCCTCGGTTTTAAATCTCTGAAAAGGGACTTAAAATGGCCCGGGGCCAGCTTATCCCATCCGCAGTGGCCCCCCCCCACCTCGGTTTCGAGCCATTCAATTTTTTTTTGGGGTCCCAATACTACCGCCCAGTTCATCCCGAATTCTCCCGGTGTACCCAATTTGGGGCTCTTACTAAAAGTCAAAAAACCAAAGGGTTTTTTGGCCACAGGGGGGCTAAGATGCGTTTCCCGGCTCAATCGGCATTTGAATGGGCCCCCAAACCTGTCTCGCCCGGGACCTGAAAACCTTTTTTCCGGAGTAGAGCTTCTTTCGTGGAGTGGGGGTGGGCTCACTCAGCGGAGTCTGGGCAAGCCCACACATGGCTTCTTTTCAAAAATTTTTCTCTCCACCGAGAAGAATTTATACGTTTTGGAGACCGGACACTGGCTTTTAAGTTACCCTTTAGGGAATGGCACCATCTTCGGAGGGGGGTCGTCACCCATCAATTTTATTTTTGGATTTAAAAAAAAACTCACTATCTGCAAACACCCAACGTCTCAAACCCCCTGCAGCTCCGCCCTCTTCTTCTTCGCGATTCAATTTGTTTCCTTTTTCCCCCCCCGAGAAAAACCCTCAAAAAACAACCCCCGTCCCACCTCAGACTTTTTTTGAGAGGAATTGCCCCCTTTTCACCACCCCCTCAATATTTAATTTTCCGGCCGATGAAACTCCGACAGGGGACCCCCTGGGAAATTTTGAAGTGGGGGGTTGGTTCGCGGGTAGCTGCCCCTGGAGTGCGGGAAACAACAGCTCAAGCCCCTATTTCGGTGGCCTGACCTCGTCAAGGATTCAAGGACTTTGTGGCATCGTGTCCCCGTTTGTGTCCAAACAAAAATCCTCACCTTAGGCCTCGGGTTTGCTTCAACCCCTGCCCATTACTAAACGCCCATGCCCATGTTACCATTGAGATCATTACAGACCCGTTCCGCTGGTAATACTGTCTTTGGGTTGTCATGGGTTGCTTCCAAAAAGATGGTGCACTTCGTGCCTTGCCTGCCTGCCTTTTGCACCTCGCCTTTCAGTCTTTTTTTTTTCCCGCATATTCTTTTCGTTTCATGCTCCCCTTCATATTGTTTCTGACCGCAGAGTGCAATTCGTGTAAGATCTGACGACCCCCTCCAGTTAAAAAATAATCGGACTTCTCCTCTGGTTCATCCCCTCTAAGGGGAAAGGGGGAAAGGGGGAAACCAGTCCTGGGGAATTACTTGGCCTTTTTGACTCGGCCCGACAGGATGACTGGTAAAAATTTGCTTCCCTGGGCGCGTTCTCCTAAAATTCGTTGGATTCTGCCTCCAAGGTGCCTCCCATTTTTTGGGGTGTATGGGCTTCATCCCCGCCCTCCCCTCCCCCTGGTGTCTGCCTCAGAGGGGTTCCCGCTGTGTTTTCCCCCGGTTGCCCCTTGAGGGCCTCGGGGACACTTGGCGATTCCCCTGCAACGGGGCCCATCCCCGACTAAACCCAAGCAGACAATACAGAGACCTTCCCATCTTTTGCCCCTGGGATAAAGGGGGTTTGGGTTTCCATCCAGGTTTTGTTCATCTAAAATCCCAGCTACAAACTAGGCCCCCCGGTATCTCGGTCCTTTTTTTTGGGGGAAAAGGATCAAAACCCGGGGGGTTACAATTCAAGTTACCTCCCTCGAGCGCATCCCGAACTCCCTTTCCCCGTCCCCCGCGAACCCTTCATCGTAAATAGGTATCTCGGGGTGGGATCCCTTTCCTAGGATGATACCTCCACGTCTTCACCAGAAAAAATCTTGCATGAAAACTTGGGGGAGCGTCATTTTTTCATCGTCGGAAGGGGTTTTGGGGCCCAAGGGAAAAATCGTGGGGAACCTGGGGCAAATTACTGACCGTAACTTTTGCAAGATTTCTCCACCCAAAAAGGAGGGGAAGGCCAAAGGGGAGGAGGGGTACTGTACGAGGGCGCCCGCTCCGCAGGGGTTGCGGCCGCCCCCCCGTTTGGGCCACCACCTTACCCGGCCACGCCCCTCTTCCCCGCCCGACTGCCCGGGCCCGGGGCGCGCGGCCCCGCTCCCTTTGGGGACTGGCGCCGGGCCCTTTTAATTTAAAAGGGCCAGGCGCCGGTAAAATTGGCTGATGCCCCCGCTGACCCTAAATTGCTCCACCCTTCCAAACCACTTTGCCGAATCCATAGTGCCCAACCTTCGAGGAAGCCTTTTCTGTGTTCCGCTCCATTTCCTTGACCATCCCTCCGGCTAACGTTTTCCCGACCCCCAAACCTTTGCTGCCTGCCCTCCTTTTGGCCCCTTTCCCCCAACGGTTTTGCCTGCCGATTTTGCTCTACCTGCACCTCGGTACCACCGCAAGCAAATCAATCAGGGTAGCAACCTGGGGGGAAACCCGCCCCGGCAAGTCCATCCCACCTTGCGCGGGGGCGGGGAAAAAAGGGCCCCTTAGACTCCCGCTCCCCCTTGGGCCCGAACACCCTGGGGCCCCTGGTCCACTACCTCGGTTCCTTACATTATGCTTCTTTATCTAATGGTTCCATTTCTTTTCTAATGCAACTACTTGAAGTGGTCTTCACAAAAAACTTTTTCCGTTTTGGTGAAGCTCTTTATTTACAGTACCAGGGGACTTCTATGGGGTCCCCTTTTGCACCAAGTTTTGCAAATTTGTATATGTCTTTTTTTGAAAAAACATATGTTTGGTCTTCAGAATTTGCACCTTTTTTGATAACCTGGCTCTACTATGTGGATGATATTCTCATCTCCTAGTGGGGTTCAGAGGAGCAGCTAGATTTGTTTTTTTTTCTTATCACATGTCATGCCCTCATTTCTTTTTCATTAACTAAGAAACAAAATAGCATACATTTTTTGGACGTTGAATTAAGGTTGCATAATCAGGAGATATTGGCAACTATGTATTCAAAACCCACTGATACTAATCATATGTTACATAGGGACAGTTATCATCCCCCTGAGACGTTCAAGGGTATCCATAGGGGACAGTTCATTAGAGCACGTCCTATCGGTCTAAGAGTTTTTCTATTCCAGTGAAAGGATATTTCACTTGTAGATCTAGTGGTGTTATTTATCTGTTGAAGTGTCCCTGCAGCAATAGGGCAAGTAGGGCAAACTAGTTGCCCCATTAAAATACGTATCAACGAACGTAAGTCTAGTATTAGGAAGCTAGAAGAGCTTTCTGTGGCCGTCCTGAGGAAATGTTGCAGGAATCACAGGTTTGTGTCTGAGGGCAAGAAGAAGCACAAACTCATTGATCTCCTCATGCAGGATACAGGCTTGGACTTTTGTTCCTGCGTGAAAACCATCACTCGTCCCCAGCCATCCGTCTCCCGTGAGGGCTCCGACATGGACTTTGTTGAGAAGTTATTTCACAGGCGGATGAGAGTGTTCAGGGGAGACTTAGACATATAAAACTACTAAATAATAGTCATACAGTTACCAAATAACACTGCTACCCAAAATCAGAATCCCAGGCTAATAGTACCAATGTCCTACTAAGAGCACATATCACCAGCACATAGTGACCAAATAACGCCACACCATGACCACATATCACCAGCACATATTGACTGAATAATACCACCACATATCAAAACCACATAGTGACTGAAGAATTCCTCCACAACATGACCACATATGACCATCACATAGTGCCTGAATAATACCACACACCATGACCACATATCACCACCATATAGTGACTGAAAAAAACTGCCACACCATGACCACATGTCACCACCACATAGTGACTGAATAATACAACATAACATTACTGAATATAAACCATTGTACTACAGCCAACATTACTGGCATAGAGTGACCATACAGTGCTAGATACTAGTGATGAGCGATTACGTTGATTATCGTTATCGGGTCGATAGTCGATATCGGCAATTATCAAGACGATTTCCGATAGTCGATAATAGATTATCGCCGATCACCATTAAAGTCTATGGGAGCAACACACCTTCTTTTCCCCCCACT
>JAODAL010029655.1:0-51273 GCA_025379985.1 Phyllomedusa bahiana
AAAAGTCCTCAGTGTTGTCCACCGATTTAAAAAAACGATTGACGGGAAATTTTGGGTACGGCCTGAAGGGGAATACAGGAGCGGGCAGAAATTCTTTTTAAATGCTTATCCTTCCTAGAGGAAAACCCTTAACATTCCTCTGTTAGATCGCAGATATAACTGTTTTCCAAAATTATTATGCAAAAAATTTTTTTATTTATTTTCCAAAATTCCCTATTTTTTTGAAGTCATTGTAATTTTCAGTCTCAACTATTAGAGTAAAATTTGAAAGGTTTTAAAAAAACTGCCTTGATAACGTATTTTTTTAAAAAAAAACCTCAAAATGCTGTTCTAAATTATTATCACGAGAGTTTTAACCTTTTCTTTTTTTTAAAACAAAAAAAAAATTCATTTGTAAAAATTATAACACGGTTTTATTACAAACTAAAATAAAAACTTTTAAGTCAAAACTTTATTTAGGTGTTTTACATCTGCAATAACCCTTCTCGAATGACTTCTGAACTCTCTGGGATTAAAATTTGTAGTTTTTGGTTTTTTTTTCTGTTTTTTTTGTTTTGCGGGACAAAATACCCTCCCAGAGCTGTTTTTAGAGTAAAATGCCTCCCCCATCATAACACTCCTTTTGATGATGCCCCAGGGTTCTAAATGGGGTTGATTAGGTGAGCATGGGGGGCAACCATAAGTTTCCCCTTTTATCCCCATAGCAGCCAGAGATGCAGATGTGTTTTTTGCAGATGAATTATCATGCATAAAAATGATCTTGCGGGGGAAATGAAATTTCTTTTTCGTGAAAATGCAGGAATGTGTTTGGAAACCCCAAAACTTTTATGGAATTCTTTTTACACCTTCAGGGATCCAAAGGGGCTGTCACGGTTATGCCGCGGTCCCTGCCTTGGACCGTCGGCCTTCCGTGCCCCCGTGGCTCGCGGGGCCCCCTGTGCAGGGGTCCCGGGCCTGTGTTTGCTAGTGCTTCCTGCCCTGTCCCTTTTCGTTGTTTCCTGGGGTCCTGGGGTTTGCTCTGTTCCTCTTAGGGGGCCGGGGGCGCTTCCTGTCTTTATAGGTTACTTGTCTCTGTCTATTCCCTCTTTCCCTTGACCCCTCCCTATAAGAGGAAGTTCCTCCCTCTGCTTGGGTCAGTTCCTTACGCTCTTGCTGTCTTCCATTTTGACTCCTGCCGCTCTCAGGTCTGCTTTTGGAGATTTAACCCCTGGTTGGGTCCAGTTGGTTTGTTTTCCCATTGAGCCCTTGACCTCTGTCTGTTTGTCTCCTTTGTCTGCGATTCTGCGGGTTTTCCCTGCCCTGGATGTGCTCTCCTGTCCCGATTTCCTGCGTGTTCCGGGCTGTACCTCCGTTTCCCCGTCCATTCTGCCGTACCCTGTGGTGTCATGTTTTCGTTGATCCCCCCTGTATCCTCTGGTTCCGAGTGCTTTCACCTGCCCTGCTTATTTCTCCTACGTTCCTGTGTTTGTCCTGCCCCTCGGCTGTCACCGCAGGTCCCCACGTCGGGGTAGTGACCGGGGGTCCCGCCCCAAAATCCATCCCGCTTTGCGGGGGCCGGGTGAAACCGGGGGCCCCCTTAACTCACTCCCTGGCGTGGTCCTCCACTACCACCCCCCTGCGGTGATCACAGGGTCCACACCCATGTCTGCTGGGGGGGGGCCCGGTAGTCCTCGGCCCGCCCCGTTCAGTATGAACTACCTGGATTCCGCCGGGGGTGCCCCTTCCCCGTCAGAGTGTCTGTCTGTCTGCTGGCTCATGGTCCAGCCCAGAGCTTACTTTCCCCGGCTATGTCCAGCCCAGAGCTTAGTTTGGCCCGATCAGGGTCCACCCCAGGTTTACGTTTGGCCCCGGTATGGTCCAGCCCGGTTACTTTTGGCCCGGGCCTCAGGGCCCAGCCCAAGTTTTACGTTTGCCCGGTCTTGGTCCAGCCAGAGCTTCTTTGGCCCCGGGTCATGGTCCACCCCAGGCTTACGTTTGGCCGGCTCGGGTCCAGCCCAGAGCTTACTTTTGGGCCCCGGTCATGGCCCACCCCAGAGCTTACTTTTGGGCCCGGCTATGGTCCACCCGGCTTACGTTTGGCCCGGCTCATGGTCCAGCCCAGAGCTTCTTTGGCCCGGCTCATGGCCACCCAGGCTTACGTTTGGCCGGCTCAGGGGCCCAGCCCAGGCTTACGTTTGGCCCGGCTCAGGTCCAGCCCAAGTTACGTTTGGCCGGCTCATGGCCCAGCCCAGAGCTTACTTTTCCCCCGGGGCTCTGGTCCACCCCAGATTAATTTTTGCCCCTCATGGCCCCCCCCTGGCGCCCGTCGTTGTTGGTTACGGTCCCCGCCGAGCCTTTGAGCCCCCGTGGCTTACGGTCCCGCCCTGACCCTTCTGAGCCCCCGTGGCTTGGGCCCCCGCCCGGGCCCTTCGAGCCCCCGTGGCTTACGTCCCCCCGACCCTTTTGACCCCCCTTTTGGCTTCGGTCCCCCCCTGAGCCTTCTGACCCCCGTGGCTTCGGTCCCGCCCTGACCTTCTGAGTCCCGTGGCTTACGGTCCCCCCCGAGCCTTCGGTCCCCGGGGTTACGGTCCCCCCTGAGCCTTCTGACCCCGTGGCTTACGGCCCCCGCCCTGAGCCTTCTGAGCCCCCTGGCTTAGGGCCCCCCCCTGACCCTTCTGATTCCCGTGGCTTCGGTCCCGCCCTGAGCCTTTGGCCCCCGTCTTACGGTCCCGCCCTGAGCCTTCTGATCCCCCTGGTTGGTCCCCCTAGCCTTCTGAGTCCCCCGGGGTTACGGTCCCGCCCTGAGCCTTTCGGCCCCCCGTGGCTTACGGTCCCCCCCTGGGGCCTTTCTGAGCCCCCCGTGGCTTACGGTCCCCCCCCGGGCCCTTCTGAGCCCCCCGGCTTAGGGCCCCCGCCCTGAGCCTTCTGAGCCCCCGTGGCTTAGGGGTCCCGCCCTAGCCTTCTGAGTCCCCTGGGTTATGCCCCCCCTGGTTCCCCTCCCATTTTGCCTAGTGCCCCTTTTTTTTCCCCCATGCACCTCCGTTTCTAGGTTTTTCCCAAATACTGGCTATATTCAGCCCCTCCTTGGTTTTGGGGTTGCCCCCTAGAAGTTGCGGGTCCCTGGCCTATGTGGAAAATGCCATTCTGTATTGGGGGGGGGGGAGGGGGCTTTGAGGGGGGGGTTTCGTCAGGTTTTATGCCGCGGTCCCTGCCTTGGCCTCGGGTTTTTCGTGCCTTGCCGGGGTCTCTGCTGGGTCCCTGTCGGGGTCCCAGCAGCCTGTGTTTTGCTATGTGCTTTTTTTCGTCCTGTTCTGTTGCTTCCCGGGGTCCTGTGTGGCTTGTTCTCTTAGGGCGCGCGCGGGGGAGCTTCCCGTTTTTTTTGGACTTGTTCTGTTACTTCCTCTTTTCCCCTTTACCCCGCCTATAAAAGGAAATTCCTGCCTCTGCTTGGGTCAGTTCCTTACAGTCTCTTCGTCTTCCATCTTTACCCTGCCAATTCGGTCTTGGGTTTGGGGACTTTAACCCCTAGTTGTGGGCCCCGTTGCTGCTTCCCCCTCTGAGCTCCTGACCTCTGTCGTTTCTCCGTTGTCTGCTGTATTTGCTTGGGTTTTGTCCTGGATGTGCTCTCCTGTTCCCGATGTATCCCCGCCCTGTTCCTGGTTGTACCCCTTTTGTTCCCGTCCGTTCCCGCCGTACCTGTGGGTATGTGTCTTGATCCCTCCTGTATCCCGCTGTGTTTTCCCGATGCGTTCTACCCGCCCTGCTTATGTTCTCCTACTTCCTGTGTTCCTGTCCCCACCCTCGGTGTACCGCGGTAGCCAGTCAGGGGTAGGACCTGGGGGTCCCGCAGCCAAATCCATCCCGCTTTTCGGCGGGCTTTGGTTTGAAGACCAGGGGCCCCCTTTAAAT
Organism: Phyllomedusa bahiana; assembly: GCA_025379985.1. Taxonomy (NCBI): domain Eukaryota; kingdom Metazoa; phylum Chordata; class Amphibia; order Anura; family Hylidae; genus Phyllomedusa; species Phyllomedusa bahiana. Next base: position 3,889 of record JAODAL010029655.1, read on the forward strand.
CCCTCCCTGGCGTGGTCCTCCAGCTACCACCTCGCTCGGTGATCACAGAGGATCCAAACCCGGATGTTGCGGTCGGCGCTTCGGCGTCGTCCACGGCGCCGCACCCTTATAGGGGGCCCACAATCCTTCCCCCTGATTCCCGCCCAAAACAAATTTCTCCCCCTCCTCCCTTTTTGGCGCTGTAGCCGTGTTTTGCATGGGGGTTTTTTATCACCAGCCTTCCCCTCATCCACTGGACCCTCGAGGTTGCAGGGGACTCATCGGTGAACAAAAATTTTGAAGTCGTCTTCATGTATTATTTGGCCACTGGAGCCGTTTCTGTTGTGTGCAGTGGGTAGAGGGGGTCGACAGAATGGCTTACGCACAGCTGCAAACCCCGAAGGGCCCTGATCTTGTTGTTCGGGGGGGGTTTGGGGGGCACCTAGCTTAAAAAATTGTCTGCTGCTATGAAAAAGGGATTTTTGCAGTTGCTCTTTTTAAAATGACGTAATTTCCTGTTGGAAAGAGTCCTCAATTTTCCCTTTTCAGCACGCACAGGTGTGTGCTATGAATCAGCTACATACTTCTTGATTGTGCGATGATCACGATGAAGTGTCTTGGCAATGTTGATTGTAGTCAAGCCTTGACCAATACACTCCACAATTTGTTGCTTCTTAGCAGCCGACACATCCTTTTTCTTTCCCATTTTGGCTGAAAATGTAGGTTGCTTAATAATGTGGGACAGCGTTCTTAAGTAGTCTTGCCTTTAATTGGACACATCTGCCAAACTAATTATCACAGGTGTCTGCAAATGCTTTCAATGATATAAAGAGCCCTGACACACATCACCATCAATGAGTTTAACTGACAAACAAAAAAATTCTTACCTTATCACTCCTAAACATTTTTTGCATAATAATTCGGAACACAGTGTAAGGTTCAGGAGGGGTGTGAAATTAAGTTCATACACATCTTGAGGGTCAGCAGAAATAAAGACACCCAGATATTTAAAGACACGATTGGACCACGTAAACGGAAAGCTCTCTTTCATCCTGGCCACCAGTGATTTTTCCATATTTATGCCCAGTGCAATACATTTGGCAAAATTGATTTTAAAATTAGACAATGCGCCAAACCCCTTCAGACACGTCAGCAGGTTAGGCAAGGAGATAAGCGGCTGGGTAATGTATAGCAGGAGGTCGTCTACGTAAGCAGCACATTTAAACTGTGAGCTCCCTACTTGTATACCCTTGATGTCTGTGTTAAGCCGTATTTCCTGCAGTAGGTGTTCCATCACTAATACAAATAATATGGGTGAAAGGGGGCATCCCTGTCTGGCGCCACTGCGTATCGGAACAGGAGCGGATAAGGTGCCGTTGATTCGGATTTGGGCATAGGGGTTTTGATATAAGGCCGCGATCCGTTGTAGCATCAGGGGTCCCAAACCCACTTGTTTCAGGACCGCTTGCAGAAAAGACCAATCAATTCTGTCGAACGCTTTATCAGCGTCAAGAGAAAGCATCATCCCAGTTATCTTCTTCTCCTTCATATACTGCACAATGGAGAAAGTTTTTTAGCGTGTTGTCGCGCGTGGGAACAAAACCCACTTGGTCTAAGCCAATGAGATCCTGCAATATGGTGTTCAGTCTCATTGCTAAAAGCTTGGCTAGTAATTTCGCATCTACATTAAGCAAGGAGATGGGTCTATAGCTAGTGCAGGAGAGGGGGTCCTTCCCTTCCTTTGGAATTACTATTATATACGCTAAAAGAAAATGTTTTGAGGGATTATTATAGAAGGAGGAGGAATTAAATGAGTCCAACATGGGACCCACTAGCTCATCCCGAAGTGATTGATAGAATTTTGCGGTGTAACCGTCTGGACCCGGTCTCTTTCCGGATGGAAGGGATGCAATGGCTGCCTGCAATTCCTCCTGTTTGGGCTTGACAACAAGGGTGGTTTGGGCAGGTTATACTGGTCGTGATAGTATGCGCGGAATGCCTCCAGGATATCCGAGGTTAGATGTGACACCTTCCCTTTTTTATCTTTGATTGAGGAGACGAACAGAGACGCCCTCTTTTCACTCAGCGCCCTGGCCAGCATCCCGCCTGGTTTGTTGCTCCATTCGTAGAAAGAATGTGCACATAGCTGTTTGTATCGTTTGTTTTTCTGTTCAAGCACTCTGCGGACCTCATGTTTAACCTGAAGCAGTTCCCTATAAACCTCCTCATTCCCTGCTCGCTTATGCTCCGATTCCAGCGCGTGCAGCCGGTTTAACAGAGTATTCAAGCGAGCCGCTGCCTCTCTTTTCAATCGCGATCCATGCTTTATAAGCACACCTTGGAGAACACACTTCAGGGATTCCCATTTAAAATGCGGGAGGGTATCATCGTTCGCATGGTCTTCCGCAAAGTGCTGAACAGATTGCTTAAGATCAGAGATGCACAGAGAGTCATTGAGCAGCGTCTCGTTCAGTCTCCATGAGAAAGATTTCCTCGTGGCATTGGGTAAATGTAACAAACAGTGTACCGCCGCGTGATCTGAATGTAAAATGTCGGCCCTGGGGAGGAGGGTATGTTGTAGAAATATGTAGTCTATACGACTATATACTTTGTGTGGTGGAGAGTAATATGTGTAGTCTCTGGTCTCGGGGTTCATAAGACGCCAAACGTCAAACAGCTGCATCTCATGCAACAATTTTTTGATCTTGTTGAGCTAATTGAGAGGAACTGTGGAATGGCCAGGGAAGTATCTAGCGCAGGCAGTAGTGCTATATTAAAGTCCCCACAGAGGATTATCTCCCCCTGTGCAAAAAGTGTTAATTCGTCCAAAACCCTATTTAGAAAAGAAACCTGGCCCTGATTTGGAGCATATACTGTAAGTTCGCAATTGTATAGGAGGCCCCTTGTAAGATACATCTTATAAATATGTATCTCGCATCAGGATCCGTCTTGATATCTATAATTTGATGTAGGAGGGATTTATGAAAAAGAACTACTACCCCTTTTATTTTAGCATCTGCGCTACTGCAATGGCACCAGACAGAGAAATATTTGTTTTTTAGGGCAGGCAGATGATTCAAGCTAAAATGTGTCTCCTGCAGGCATAAAATATGTGACCTACTTTTATGCATTTCGTACAGTATCCGGGACCGTTTTTCTGGAACATTAAACCCCTTCACATTGAAGGAGGTGATCTTTATCGATGTCATGGTACATCAAACAAGAAACATTGCAAAATCTCTGAAGGGGACCCCATCATTTTCGGACCTTCTCTCGGTCGACTCTAACCAAACCATGTAACATATAGAACTTGGGAGGCACCTACACCAGAGTCTCCCGGTATCTCCAACAGTATTACTTCTAAATTTTGCAGCGTCCTAGCTGCGAAGGGCCAGCTCCGGGCGCTGTGCCCCAAACCTATTTGTGTGTCATGGCTGATCACATACGTAGAAAGTGCAACACACATCTGAAGAAACATCTTATCATATCTTAGGAAAGCTTTCATAGTATACAATCTTAACTACCGCTAGTCGGTGTCCCTGGGCATCAGTCGTTACTGTAGTCATGAGAGCCATGATGTGCAGGCGCTGATAGGGGTGAGAAGTTTCCGTAAAACTAAAACAGGTGCCCGTGTCTTGAGAAAACACCGTGAAAACGAAACAGGAGGGAGGGGAAAAAAGGAGGGAGAAAAGAAGAGAGAGAGAGAAAAAAAAAAAGGGGGGGGGGGAGGGGGCAAAAAAGGAAGGGGGGGTAGAGGGCTGGGAGAAGGAGGGAATGGGGGGGAAGAGAGAGAGGATAGAAACAGTCGGGCACCATTATGCTATGGGGTCAAATGAGTCCGAATAAATGGTTTCACATAACCTTTGAGCAGTTAGGGTGGAAGCAAAGGAGAGTATCCCCCAAGTCACTTGTCCGGCAGGCTAGACCGCAACATGCCCCTTATGTCCTCCCGACTTATCGCTCTCCTCGGGGATCTGCGGTCAGTCTGCGGCAGTGGTGACCCCTGAGAGCCCTGCCGGCGGAAAGAGGACTGCGAACCGTCAGTGTAGCTGGAAGTGGAAGAGACAAACATTGCTAACCAATCTGGCAGTGGAATGGGAGGCAGGTCCAGGGCTGCCAGAAAGTGTGGCAAGTCGGTCGGGGACCGGATCACAAGCAGCTCTTCCCCCCCCTGCGGACCTGCAAGGCAAACGGAAAGCCCCATCTGTAGGGGATACCATGAGACTGTAACACCGCCAACAATGGCTTCAACGTCGACCAGAGCCGAAGCATGTGCCTGGAGAGGTCCGGGAAGAGGGCAACCCTGACCCCCTCAAAGGTGATCAACGTGGCCCATCTTGCTCTTTGCATTATCTTTTCTTTAAGGGAAAAATGATGAATTCTGCAGATAACATCACGTGGTTTGGCTTCATCAAGGCTGGGTGGGCGCAAGGCACGGTGTGCTCTGTCAACTTCGATAGGCTCCGAAGCTTCTGTGCCTAATAGATCGTTGAATAGCTTAGTGAGGGTCAACGGTAAGTCCTGCGTTTTTATGGACTCAGGGAGGCCTCGGATGGGGATGTTATTCCTCCTGCTTCTATTTTCAAGATCATCCATTTGCTCAACAACATGTTGGTGGAGGTTTTTCTGTGCGTCGATAGAGGCCTGCATGTCCGCCAATTTTTGATCTACTCTCGCCTACTGTTCCTCAATCATTTTGACTTTCTGTTGCAGCAAAGAAACGTCCTGCTTAACAGGTTGAAGATCTCTGCTCCAAGCTGATTTAAGATCCTTAGCTAGTGCAGTGAGATCGCTTTTGGTAGGTAGTAATGACAGAAGGGCCTGCAGTTCTGGATGGTTCTTGAGGGCCAGCAAGGCTTCTGAGGCTGGTAATCGTGTTACAGTGAGGTCTTGCGACTGGTAAGGCAGCTTGTCTGGGTCCTCCAGGGAAGTGACCCGCTGTGGAGAGTTTGGGCTGGGGCCCATGGAAAGTGACCAGTCTTGTGAGGGGGATTGCACCCCGGGCAGCATAGGGGGTGTACCCTCAGGGCTCTGAGAGCGGACTACCGGTGGGCTTGTGGCATTGTCCGTCAGTGGGCTCCCGATGGGCTCTGCAATGTGGCCTGTAGGCTTCCCTCCACCGGTGGTGCTGGCAGTGAGGAGGCCGCCACCATTATCTGTAGGGTGCTGTGCGGGGGAAATCCCCTCCCCGATAGTCCCTGAGGCCTGCATGGTTACCTTTGAGTCCCAGGACCGGGATCTCATTGTCTACCGCTGTGCCGCTGGTCTGTGTGGCTGCGGGGCTCCAGGCGCCTGTGGAGAGGGAGACTGCGTCACCACGGACTCCGTCGCGGGTTCCGGCGCTCACCTCGCTCCTTTCCGTGGGCGCTGTTAGGTGTCGGCGCTGCTCTCCCCGCTGCGACTTCACAACTGGGTCCACGGAGCTCCAGGCTGGATGCTGCTGCGGCTCCTTCTGCCGCGCTGACCGCCGTTCACGCCTCTCCTCACTCACAGGCGGAAGTCCCGGCCTCCTCGCTCTCTCCAAAGATGGCGCCCGCTCTGATGAATGATCCTCGGAACCAGCCCGCAAGCTCGCCAGGGGCGCAGTGAAGTTCGATATCGGCACCTTGTCCTCAGGTGGGTTGGATGCGGCTCTGCTCTGGCGTTTGTCTCGCTTGGACCCCATAATTTCGGGTTTTAACCCCTGTTTAGTTAGATGCCACACGGAGCTCTCCTAAGCACGTCCTGCTCACAACATGGCAGACCACGCCCCCCCAATTTTTTTATTTTTATGTATATGGAGATGTGTAGAGGTTTGTGGGATGAGTTGATGTTTTTATTGGTATCATTTTTGGGGGGACAAGGCTTTTTGATCGGTTTAAATCACCCCCTTTTGCCAATCAGTCCCAATCACCAAGCATGGAGTGGAAGCTGCTCACCTCGCTCCTGCATCGTTGATAGGTGACTCTGGTTTTGATCTCTGGCTCTTCTCTGACAAGGGACTAGTGAGTAAATGTCTCGTAGAAAACCTGGTAATGGTCCCTCACTGTTATTTTACTGAGCGGTGACTCTCTTTTCCCTTTTTTAGTTCTGTTATGACGCTGTACCGTTATCCGCCTCCAGCCCAGGGGCTCTCGGGGAGGCAGTTTTCACTGTGTTCTCCGATCTAATATTTCGGCCCAGGCTTTTGATGCCAGAGAAGAAAGTGAAGCCCCTGTAGCGCTAATTGAAGGTTCGTACAGACCGTTCATGCGCCTTGTTCTCTATATGTTCTGCAATCCATCTTGCTGCACAATCTCTGCAGTTCTAGTTCCACTTATTTCAGTTTAGGGATTTTATTTAGTGCCCTCAGTTTCGACCCTACTTTTTTCCTCTATGATTTTGGGTTAGGGGGGCGGGGCCCCAAATTTTTGGCGTTTGGGTACAGTCCATTTTTGTGGATTCCTTTAAGGGGCCAGGGGCCCTGGTTTGTGACCCCTGCTGCTGGGGGGTTTCCCCGAACTTCTGCAGTGTCCGCTTGTGTAAAACTCACCTGCCCCTGCCCTTCCCTGCGGGTGGCGACGGGCGGGGCATTTCCCTACTTACCTGCCCCGGGATCCTGCTAACACCTTTTCACTCTGGCTGTTGGTGCACATACAAGCTTGACCCCAGTCTTCTGCTATTTAAAGGGACAGTATCCCAATTACCTGCCTCTTGACCTATGACCTACAAGAGGAACATACTGCCCTTGTTCAAACATCAGTTCAGTTTTGCCTTCTACATAGAGCTTGACCCCGGCTGTTTGTATCATTTGCTTTTTAAACCTATGAAATTACCTTTTGACTACCTGCCGGGGTACCAATTCCGTTATCCATCGGGACCTGTTTTTTAACCTTTGCCTCCGGCTATCCCTCTGTGCCCCCTGATACCTTTCGGGCCCCCCTGGGCGGGGTTTCCTTTTGCCCGGGCACTGGGGGCTGTCACCATGGGTCACCACCAAACCCTTTTTTTTGCCTGTGGTAAACACTGAGGATCCCCCATACCCCGGGTTGATCGAGGGGTCAGTGCATACTGACACCCCCCGGGAACCCTTAAAACCCATACTTTAAACCTTCCATCCACTAGTTTACAGAAGATAATTTCATGGAAAAACAAAGGACCCCCTTAAACCTAACAAAAGAATAAGGGGGGTCCTTACCCTTTTAAAACATTTTTTTTGCCTCTCACCTTCATGAGAAAGATGGGGGGGGTTTTTTTAGGGTCCCCTTTTATACATAGGGACAAATCTTGAAATTTTTTTTTTAAAATGTTCATGGACCTAAGGGAAAAACTCAAATTTTTCCCAAACCCCCGTGGAATTAAAATTTCCCAACAAACCCAAAATTCAGGCAGAATTTTTGTGGGAGGTGACCCTTAAGGGAAATAGTCAACCTAGAGGAAGCCCAAAGGGGAAATACAGCCCCCCTTTTTCGCCCGGGAAAAATAAAGGGTTTAGGACCCATATTGGGGAAACTTTTTAAAATTTAAACAACCTTTTAGAGACTTTTTGGGAGAGAAGAAACCCAAAAAAATAGAATTCTCCAATTTTTTCCCTGCTCAAAAAAGGGAAAGGACCAGGACAGATTATTTTGTTGGTTTCATCTAAAGATCCCCTGGAATAAACCCCCCTTTTAAAAAATATAATGACCGGGTTTCCAAACACATCTGGAAATTCCCTTAGCGGGAAAAAAACAAAATACTTTGCTAAAATAAATTCCAAAAAAGGGGGGAGGAATATTGCTCAGACAACTCTGAACATGTATGGACACAACTTTATTCTGGGCAACAGTTACATCTATGTAACGGGTAGCACTGCGATCCGTCCCGCGGGTTGCGGACGCCCCCGTGTTCCTCTCTCTGGGTCCTTGGTGGGGACGGATGGCGCCCCCCCCAGGGCTAGGGGGCGCGGGGGCTCCCTTTCAAACCCAAATTCCCCTGCCCCGCGCCCCGACCTGCTCCCCTCCTCCTGCGCCCGGGGAATGCCATGTGCCCCCCCTAGCGGGGCACGCGCTCGTTCATGAAAATTTTTAAGGGCCCAGCGCGCCGGTTTTTTAGATAATTGCCGGGCGCTGATCCCAAAATAAAAAATGGATCCAAACACTTCCCTGCTGGATCTTTGTTGTTCCGTGCCCTAGAAAAAGCGTTCCTGTGTGTTTAACCCGCCTTGCCTGGTTTCCGACCCCTGGTATTTTTTTCTTGACTAGAACCGGCTGCCTGCCCTGACCTTGCCGCCCCCTTTTTTGACTACGCTTTTGCCTGAAAGATTCTGGGACCACTCTTACCCTTTTGGCCCGCCACTGCAAGCATGTCACGCCCGGGGGGAAAACGACCTGGTAGGAAATCCCGCCTCAGCAATCCCATCCCCCCTTTGCGGGGGGCTTTGGTGAAAACCGGGGCCTACTTTTAAATTTCCCCTCCCTGACCCAGCTTCCACCATCGCTTATGGCGGTCCAGAGGATCCACAGTCCCGGTCGTTACAATCTGTAAAAAAGGGGAAGATTTATGGGGTTCCAACCCCCCAAACAAAGTAATTTAAACCCACAATTTTTGATCAGCTAACAACAAAAATTTGGATGCCCATGACTTTCCCAAGTCTCCCAAAATTTCCCAAAAAAGGAAATGGGGGAGCGGGTAAACAGGAGAAAAGATACTTGGGGCAGAAAGAAAAGAGTCCTTTTAAAGAAACCCAAAATTTTAGGCGGACCTCCTAGCCAAAAAGGGGGGTTTTTCCCTTCAACATTTCAGCCCTCAAGCACGAACAGGGACAATTACTTGACCCAAAAAATATAAACTTAAAAGCATAAGGAATTCCCATCTGACTTTTAAATTTCCCCTTCTAGATCCCCCAAAAGGGGGCCAACGCCTCAGACTCCCTTCCCAAAAATTTTAAACACCCCCCATTTCCCAAATGCAAAAACCAAAAAAAAAGCCCAAAACAACAGTAGAAAAGTCGTAAAACCAAAACCCCCCCTAGGGGTTGGGGAAAAGGCCCGGGCCCTGAAGGGTTTTGCAGGGGAAAAAATTGTTTTCATTTTGGAAAACAAAAAGTCGCCCAAAATTTGTCTGAACATATAAAACATTCTAACACAGGAAAACCCACCAAAACAAAAATGCCTTTAAAAAAAGTCCTCCCGAACCCGGAAGTCCCTTTGTTACCAAGCTCCTACAGGCCAATCTCACTGATTTAGACCTAAACATTTTAACGAAAATAATAGCGGACAGTCTGGCTATAGTCTTGGCCTCCACTGTGGGCCCATCACAAAAAGACTTCATTAAGGGCAGAGCCGCGGTAGGAATACTTAGAAAGGTTCTGGCTGTCTTGGACAGGAGCAGGTCCAGACCAGTCCCAGGGGAGCACCTAGTGCCTTAAAGAGTACCTATCACTTTTTTTTTAATTCATACACTGGAAGCTGTTTAAAAAACAATAAAGTATTTCATTTGAAGTCATTTTAAAAAGTGACCATTTCCCAGTGAAATGTCACCATGTGTGGCTCAAGCCTCCCGACTTCAGGCTGAAGTTGTCGCCAGGGAGCTTTCCAGGTAGCTCCCAGCATGCCCTACTCGTGTGACGTCACACTCCCATAATCCCCAGCGGCACAGACTACCGGAGACAGGGAGAAACCTGTGAAATAGAGCTAGATGTGTGTGAGTCACGGAGCTTCAGTGCGGGATGGCTGGGGCTGAACTGCTGCTGTGAGAGCTCAGGAGGAGCCGCACTAGTTCAGTTTCCCAGCGTCCTGCTCTGAACTACACTGTGACCTGCAGCAGAGAGGCAGATACAGGGAGCAGGGCGACTCCTCAGCTGAGGCTTCCTCTGCTCACTCTTATGTAAACACCCAGAGTGATCAAACAGAGAAGCAGCAGCTTTCCCCGAGCAGGGGAGATACAAAACTACAGCAGACTGGCTGTGTACAGTGCGGGTTTCTGCAGGACCTACCTCCCCCCATCTAAAATTCAGTGGCAATACACACCTGACCAGACCCCCTGCTAACCCCCCCACACACACACACCTGTCACGAAGGGTCTGTGCTTTGAACAGTTATAAATGTGTAGTGCACAGATATAAAAAAATAAATGCGTACAGTGTATAGGTTTACAAGTGTATGTGTGTATAGTTATGTAGATTGGTATTTTTAGGTATATATATATATATATATATATATATATATATATATATACAGTAGATGTGTATATGTGTATGTATGTGCATATTAATGTGTGCCTGTTTTTTGTATATATGGGGTTTTTTATTTACAGTATATATAAAATATATATATATACATATACAAACACAGGCACACATTGATATGCACATACGTACACATTATACATATACACATCTACTGCATATATATATATATATATATACACACATACACACGTTTTCATCTATATCTACACACCTAAAAAAAATACCAATCTACATAACTATACAAACATACAAGTCTATATATACAGGACTTGGACTATTCTGAAGGATCCGGCTGGTTAGGCCGTGTTCACACGGCTTATTTCGGCGCGAGGAGGAGCCATACTGCGCACTGGGATTTGCACTTCAGTAGGGGCTCCAATCCGCCCAAAGTCATTACGTAATCCACATTTCCCTCATGACATGCACATTATCCAGGCACAATACGCACCGTGGATAATGCAAGTCTATGGGGGCGGCGGGCAGCGCCGCCGCCGCGCCCCCGCCCCGCCCCTTATTCAAGCCGTAATTGCGGGCGGGATCCGTCCTGCAATTACGGCTTGAATAAGCCGTGTGAACACAGCCTTAAAAGGTATGCATATCCGTCTGTCCCTTCCAACCAGTCCGGATCCTTCAGGACAGCCCTTATTCATTCCATCCATCCAGCTGTTGCATGTCCCTCAGGACACACAAGCAGTATGCGCTTACTTGCCAAGTCCCTAACTCTTGATGGGAAAGAGCAAGTTTTTGCAGGTGGACCAGACTGCTCTTTTGGCATGGCCAGGAAAGCAACATATGACTCTCCTCACTGCCTGCCCCACACTAGACTAAACAGCAAGGTCCCACGATTTTGAGGCCATGTTTCACACGCTAATTGCGGATATTTCGCCCCGCAATTACGCCGGTGGGACGTTTGGGGAGGGAGCGGGGGGTCGGCAGCTCGCCGGCCCCATAACCATTCATTTTCCACGGGCGCAACATGCCGTAAATAATTGACATGTCACTTCTCTTCTCCCTCGGCGTATTCTCCAACGGGGAGAGGAGACATAAATCCATAGTTCTCTATGAGAACTGGGATTACCGAAAAGTCTGGGACGTATTTCAGCCCGTAATTCGCGCAGTACGGTGTGAATTACGGACGAAAAAATGTCCCAGAATAAGACATTGTGAACATGGGTCTAAGGTATGTTCACACAGCCTGTTTAGTTTCGTGTGAACAAACGCTTTTAGATATGTGTTTTGGATTCGTCTGTTTGGACCCTAAACGGACCCAAAAAACGCATATTAATAAATAGTAATGTGATTTATATTGGTTTTAATATGAAACATGCATTGGCATTCACATGAGTGATCACTGATGCGTGCCTCATTGTGCCTTTCAGATCCATCTTTCGTCTGTTCCAAGAATTGACATGTCAATTCTGGGCCCGAAAAGACACAGCATGGGGCCCTATAGTAAAGTATAGTGTGCGATCCTGCTACATCCAAACATACAGCTGCGTGTTGGATACGTGTTGGATCCGATCGCTGCAGCGTTTTGGGATGAGATTTTCAGCTCCAACACAGATCCAAAATCGGATCCAAAAATGCTGTGTGAACGGTCCATTATAGTCAGTGGGATCCATTAGGTGCTATCAGTGTCTATCAAATAAGGGATCACCTTGGAGTAGGTTGAACTCGATAAATGGTGAAAAATAAACAAAAACAGCACAAAATCAAACATGCGACTCCACTGATACATAATATTAATCTTTATTTATATAGCGCCAACATATTCCGCAGCACTTTACAAATTCAAGGGTAAACATACAGTCATTACACATTAAAAGTACTTACAAATGAGATACAAGGTGTGAGGGCCCTGCTAGTGAGAGCTTACAATCTATTAGGGTTATGGGTGAAACATACGGTAAGAAGTGCCAAGTTTACAATGGCCCGGCCATGTTTCATAAATAGGGGTGGTTTACATGAAAAATGGATGAACCTGCCCCCCTTTGACAATACATCTACACCACCGGCCACTTTATTAGGAAACACCTGTCCAACTGTTTCGTTAACACTTAATTTCTAATCACCAATCACATGGCGGCAACTCAGTGCATTTAGGCATGTAGACCATGGTCAAGACAATCTCCTGCAGTTCAAACCGAGCATCAGTATGGGGAAGAAAAAGGTGATTTTTATGCCTTTGAACGTGGCATGGTTGTTGGTGCCAGAAGGGCTGGTCTGAGTATTTTTAGAAACTGCTGATCTCCTGGATTTTCACGCACAACCATCTCTAGGGTTTACAGAGAATGGTCCGAAAAAGAAAAAACATCCAGTGAGCGCAGTCCTGTGGGCGAAATGCCTTGTTGATGCCCCAAAGGGCAAAGGAGAATGGGCAACTGGGTTTGAGCTGACAGAAAGGCAACAGTGACTCAAAAGCCACCCGTTACAACCAAGGTAGGCAGAAGAGCATCTCTTAACGCACAGTACGGCGAACTTTGAGGGAGATGGGCTAAAAGCAGCAGAAGACCACACCGGGTGCCAAATCCCTTTTTTCCCAAGAAAAGGAAACTGAGGCTCCAATTTGCCCAAAACCACGAAATTTTTTACAGTAAAAAAATTGGAAAAAGTTGCCGGTCTGATAGTTCCCATTTCCCGCTGCGACCCCTTCGATGGTAGGGTCAAATTTGGGGTCAACCCCAAAATGAAAAAACATTGGAAACCATCCGCCTTTTAACAACGGGGTTTTAGGCTGGTGGGGGGTTTTGGGGTCATTTTTTTGGGGGAAAATTTTCCCTTTGGGACTCTTTGGGCCCCCCTTTGGAAAACCAAATTTAGCATCGTTTCAAAACCTTGTGGAATCTATCCCCCGAAAATTGGAAAGGGAGTTTTTGAAGGCAAAAGGGGGGGCCAAACCCTTACTAAACATGGGTTACCTAATAAATTTGGGCCCGGGGAGTGTAAATAAAATAATTTCCTGTGAGGGGCCCCCAATGCAGGGGGTGACAGATTTTGTGTGGGAAAACCCCGTTAGGGAAACTTGGGCCTTTTTTAAAAATCCCCATTGATTACCCCAAAAGTCTCCTTTTTGGCCCCACAGTTCTTTCATTTTAAAACCCCCTCTCATGGGGGCTTGCAGTTTTTCTGCTCCCCAAACCCACAAGGAAGGGGGAAAATCTCTTATCTGGGCTTCGTTTATCTTTCCCAATTTCTAAACTTCAAATAATTCTCCCTTTTGCCCTCTGACCACAATCTTATCTCCTTTTATTAATTTACTAATTTCCTTTAAACCGTCTCTGGACAAACCCCCCATCATCCCCTACAGAAAAATCCCCCAAACGCCCTTAAAAACCCAAGGGAAAACCCCAACACCAAAAAACAGTCCCACAGCCCCCAAACTCCTCCTCCTCCTGTCCAGACCAAACTGTCCCAAAAGTTTCAAATGAAAAATTTTCCCCAACCCCCCTGGGCAAGTTTGGCACCACTTCCCCCCACCCCCACCACCAGAGTCAGACGCCCCCAGCCTTTTTGGGACACACCCAGACCCCTGTTTTCCCCCCATCGGGTGAACCATTTTTTCCCCGAGGGCCTGTGGAAAAGGCAAAAACAAACCTTGGGAGACCTTTCTTCCCCCTACAAATTCATGCCCCAGAAAATTTTTCACACTGCCCTTCAAAAGCGCCAAACAAAAATATTTTACCTCCCTCATCTCCCCCACAAAACAAAAACCCAAAACGCCCTCTTTGACCCTTCCATTCCCCTCCAAGGCCTAAAACGCAGGGTCCGGGCACGACCTCGTCTGAAGACCTGGCCAAATTTACCCCAAAAAACAAAAATTTTTAAAAATCCGGCTAAACATATCTCAGTCCCCAAAAATACCCATCCGTCCCTCCCCCGCACTCCCCCTAATCACTTTGCGAGGCCCCTTTACCCACACAGAGGAAGAAGTGTCCCCCGGTTCCCTTTTCCCCGTTTTGCTCCCCCACCCCCTTTTCTAAATGACCCCATTCCATCCCACCCTCGTCCAGGGCTAAAATTTTTCCCAGCTGTCCTCTCCCCACCCTTAAATGCTACTGTAACCTCTCTCTCTCCACGGGGTCTTTTCCCTCTTTCCCTTTAAAACACGCCATCATAATTTCCCTTTTTCAAAAAAAGCCCCCTGGACCCTCCTTGGGGGGGGGGGGGTGATAACTAACCCCCCAGCCCCTAACCGCCCTTTAACCTAAAATCCTTGGGAAAGCTTGGTCTACCTCGCCTTAAAAAACCGCTATTTCTCTGCTAACTCTTTCTTGACCCCGGGTGCAAATGGTTTTCCCCACCCACACTCCACGGAAACTTGGGCCCTTAAGTTTTAAAATCCCAAATTTAAACCCCCTAAAAAAAGCAAAAATCTCGGGGGAACTTCTCATTGTTTCTTTCTCTTGGATCTCTCGGGAGCCCTTTGACACTTTTGGTTAACCCAAATTCTTCCCCCAACATGCCCCACACCATTGTCCCCCAGGACACCGCCCCTCCCGCTTTGGGGTTTTCGTCCTAAACCTTTTTCCCGACCCTCCCTTTAGTGTCCCCGTTTTTCTTTTTCGACCTCCTCTTTCCCTTCCCTTGCTGTTGGGGGCCCCAGGGATCAGTTCTAGGGCCTCTTTCCCCTTTTCATTGTTTCACGCCCCCATTGGGCAAACCATCAGTAGTTTTGGGGTTCCCCAGTAACCCTCTTTTATGCGGATGACACCCCAAAAAATAAAAACCTCCTCCCCTGAAAAATCAAATTCCCACCTTGCCCACAAAACACCATTTACTTTTTCTTTCTGCTGTTTCCCGACATCATGTCCTCTCTCCATCTGAAACTAAAAACCCCACTAAAAAACTGAACTTTTGTCCCTTTTCCCCCCCCTCTACTAACCAAACCCCCCCGCAATTTTCTGTTTCTGTTAAAGGGGGGTACCCAAAAAAATTTCCCCCTAGGCACAGACCCGCTGTTTTTAGGGGTTTTTTGGGTTTCTGATCTGAAACCCCTCCCCATTAATTTTTCCCCAAAACCCTTGCCCGGGTTTCCCGTTTCACCTGCACCTCAAGAAATTTTCTTCCCAAAATCCCCTCCATTTTTTCACGTGGAAAAAGACTCAAACTCCCCATTTAACTGCCCCTTAAAACTTTCCTTTGTCATTTACTACTTTGGGAACCTCCTTGGGTTATTTTGTTCCCCTCTTCTGCAAACCCCCCCCTCCCAACTGCCGAATTTTCAGCAGCCAAAGGCCCTTTTCTTTCTCTCCAGCCGCTAAACGATTTCCCTTTTACCCCGGTTTTCCCGTCCAAATGCAAATGGTTTGCCCAAACCCCGTACAAATACAAATCAAAAAAAACCCCAGCCAACCCCTCACCCATAAAGCCTCCCAAAAAGCGCTGCTCCCCCCCCCAAACCTTCCCCTCCCTAGTCCCTGTCCCAAACCCCCACCCCGGGGCTCCCCCCTCGAATAACCCCGACTCCCCCAAAAAATCAAATTTTTCCAAACCTAACCTCCCCCTGCCCGCCTACAAGATTTCACACTTTCGGCACCAATTCTCTGGAATATTCTACCAGCACGATCACCCACATTCACAACCCTCACATTTTTTAAGAGGGGCCTGAAAATACACCCTTCTGGGTTAAAGCTGATCTCTACAATCCTAGGATTTAGATAATGGGTGTGAAGATAAAAATAACGGACTGGAGTTTGTGACCCTGCTGCACATAGGAGGCTATAACTGCAATGCATACAAGCTTGGAATCCTGGAGCATACAAGTTTAGAATCAGGGGGCGTGGCCTATATGGACACAACGCGCTATTCTGCCATTCCCAAGATGGCCGCTCCCAAAAAACAGTTTACTAGCTAACCGCCTCATAAAATGATGACTGGATTTCCAGTCTTCAGGCTCCCAAAGGTATTTTACTTTATCTTTAGACATATTTATATCCTCCCTACATCAATTTAGCTTAGTATGCTCAGCGGTGATAGGTCCTCTTTAAGACATGGATGCAGGAAAAGCATTTGATAACTTTAGTTGGAAATTGCTGGATCTGGTCCTGGACTGGACGGGCATCATGGGCAACTTTAGAGCTGTAATATCAAAAAAAAAATTGATCCCTCTCCCAAATCCCCCCGTAAACCCGGTATAATCCAGACTATTCACAGTGCAGGGAAGAGGCATCTGGTCCCAGACACAAGAGAAGATCTACAACCAGCAAATGGAAGTGTAGACTTCCAGCACTTTATATGAGATGATAAAATGCACAAATTTATTGGGATTCCAATTTAAAAATTCAATAAAAACATAGAGTCAGGGAAAGAAGTTTTCCGCAGTTTACGCGTTTCGAGCTATTCAATAAGCTCTTAATCGTAACAATCCCAGTAACACAGGAAGCCCTCTTACATACTTCCGCTAATTAGAAATACATCTGAGAATTAAGTCCTTATGTACCTTATACACAGAGGCAAAGACTATAAACAGAGGTACATATAAATGACACTATATACAGGAAAACAAGGTGTCACAATAGATATGTAATACACATATAGTAGATCCAAGTTATGACTAAGTCCTTGAAGGGATCTAGTATCTAGAGTGAGGATCCAGAAGGCCATGAGATGATTCAGGAGAAGCCTTCTGTGATCCCCTCCCTTCGGTGGTTTTTTACCTTCTCGATAGCCATCACTTGAAAACCCACTAACCTGCCTTGGTCACATCTCTGTTACCCCCGACACATTCTTGTTACTCACATGGGTTATATCATAGACTTGCTCTAGGATTCGCTGATTCAGTTTCTGGGGGCTACACCCCACATATTGCTTATTACAAACCGTACATATAATAAGATAAATCACAAAACAAGTCTGGCAATTGGTGTATGAACGCGTTATACATCCGGTTGGTAACCCTGGGATTGAAAGTGGAATTTGCATTCATATAATGTTGCCCATTGTACAAGGTCTATGTGGAGTAAATTTAACCCCATTCCTCAAAATACTTCTGAGGGACGAATCAATATTCAGAAGAGGTATTTACATAAAATGTTGGTAACATCATTAAATTGTCTACTGAACCGCGTGACAAAATGTCTGGGATCTCTATGGCTTTTACCCTTCTGATCGTCAATATTCAGCGCCTTCACAAGAGCGCTTGTCCTATAGCCTCTCCTATGTCATCTATCTACAAGGCATGTCTTCTCCTTATATTCAGAACCTTGACTGCAATTCCATCTAGACCATATAAACTCCCCAACCTGGAGATGATTCAGAACAGGTGGAGGGTGACAGCTAGCAGCAAGCATAATAGAATTACCAGTCACTGGTTTCCTATACGTGGTCGTCTGAACCAGCCCATTCTGTACGTCTCCTTTAACCCCTTTCCAACATGGGACGTATCGGTGTGTTCTAGCGGGGAGGTCCAACCCCCAAATGGTTGGACCCATACGTCCTGGACTGTAATTCTTTTTTAAATCAGATCTTTTTTTATTGACTTTTTCACTTTTAATACAATAAAGTTGTTAAACAATAAAATGAGTGTACAAAAATTACAAAATTCTTAAAGGGGTAGAAACCTCAGCAATAAAAAAGACAATGTTCAAGCTATAAAATATATGGAAATATGATTAAATAATTCCATATTGACACACACTAAAGAGATCCAAGACACAGAAACAAAGAACACCTTCCTCCCCTCAAACAGAAAACTCAAAGCAAAACCTGAGTATTTTTTCAAAGCATCTGAACGTTACAATTTCCTCGGTGTTGTACCCCTCCCCCTCACAGGGCTAAACACTCCCCTGCCCAGCGCAAGAAATGAAACGCGGGTTCTTAAGAGAAGAGAAAAAGGGGAGACCGGGGGTGTCCAGCCAAAGACACCCCAAATTTTTTTCAAATTGGGTAATCCCCTTTCCTTTTACATAAAACCCCTTTCTGTCTAGATGGATTAAGTTATTCAGTTTGTTTATATATCCTCTCGTAACGTTGGTGGAGATGACGCAACCAGGGGAATGCAATAAGCTTACGAGCGACATAAAGCATACGAGAAATACTGATAGCAATAGTGGAATCTGCTGCTGTAATCCGGTAAAAAACCCAAAATACATGTCAGCGGTTCTGCTTGTATTTTTTGATACCATGCACCCATGGATGAGATTGAGAACCCCATTCCAGAATGGCCCCTAGAATGGTGCACTCCCACATCATGTGCATAATGTCTGCTTTAAATCCCTAGTGCACTCTTGGACAGAGCGAGTCTGACCCATCTCCAATCTTCGAAGAATCACAGGAGATTTTTACGCCCTATGTAACAACATAAGCTGGAAAATCGTTGAGCCTCGCATAGTGAGACCTTAGTTTGTTAGACTAAGAATATCCAACCATTGATCCATCAGAATAGGGCCCATATTAGCCTCCTATTTGGCCTTTCCCCACCGGAAGGTTGACATCCCCATTGGAATTTAAAAAGAAAGCACCCGAATACACCATGGATACCCACCCCTTTTGGGTAGTCGGGAACGGTTTACATACCAAATCAACCAAAGACCTGTATGAACAACAGATTCTATGATTTTTCTTGAGCCACATAGGGCATGTCTAAATTGCAGGTTTTGATAAAAGGAATCGTGAGTAGCTTAAATTTTTCCTGTACTGTGAAAAAATTTTAAATTCCCCCATCTTTCTGCACTTGGTGAAGTTTAAAGTAATTCCACTAAGATCCAATTATCAAACCCTCGGAGCTTATACAATTCTGGTAACTTAGGGTTAACCATAAAGTGTAAAAATTAGTACATCCACCATATCCATCAGCCCTTTCCCCTCTATCCCATAAACCTTTTACATCAGGGCAAGGGTAGGTGATTTGCGTGTATCTGTAACAATTACCTCCCCACCCTCCAGGAAACTGCACAAATGTGGCCCGTTATACCGCTGTCCAGTAATCCCCAGTTCCCCCCCAACCTTCTGGATGTCCCCAACCTGTAAAATGCTGCCAATGGGAGGCCAAAAAGTAAAGCCATGCATTAGGAATAGAAAAAACCATCTGAGAGTTTGTCCCTTTGGAGTGTGTCTAGCTTTAATTCTGGCATATTGTCCTATCCACAACATGGTAACAAAAAATTGGTGTAACTTTTGAAAATTTGTCAGGGGAATCCGACTGGAGCATTATGGAGGATATACAATAATTTAGGCATTATCACCATCTTAATGAGATTTCCCCTCCCTATAACTGTAAGTGGTAGCTTACACCAACTACTGATTTTATTGCTTAGTTCACTATCCCCAGATACTTGAACTCGCTTACCACCTGGATGTGTTCAAAATTTTTGAAAAGTCAGAAGGGGATTTGGGTCCAAAGGAAGGAGAACAGACTTGTTCCAATTAATCCGTAGGCCTGACCAGGTCCCCATATTCTTGAATATATGATATAAATAGGAACCCACCCGGGCCTCTCAACACCCCCACATACATCAGCAGTCATCAGCATAAAGTGAGACAAAGCTCCTCTAAAGTCCCCACATCGAAACCCAGTGATGTATGTGGTTTGTACGTAACAGGCACGCTAGGGGCTCAAACCCCCAGCGCGAAAGCAATTGGGACAGAGGGCAACCCTGCCTTGTACCTCTTGCAACTCAAAAGAGTCCAAATATAAATTCCCTGCTCTAACTCTTGCCATTGGTTTAGCATACAGTATTCGGACAGCTGCAATAAATTTGGGGCCAAAACCCATCTTCTCCATAACCGCCCATAGGAAGTCCCATTCGACGCTGCAAAAGCCTTGGCTGCATCAAGTGAGAATATTGCCCGTCTCCCAGTGTCAGGGGAGCTCAACTGCATGTTTAACCCCTTAACGACCTTGGGCGTATCCATACGTCCAGGTCGTTTGGGGGTTCACGCATCTGGACGTATGGATCGGCGTGGGGTGTCAGCTGTATATTACAGCTGACATCCCGCAGCGTCGGCCCCGA
Organism: Phyllomedusa bahiana; assembly: GCA_025379985.1. Classification (NCBI taxonomy): domain Eukaryota; kingdom Metazoa; phylum Chordata; class Amphibia; order Anura; family Hylidae; genus Phyllomedusa; species Phyllomedusa bahiana. Next base: position 24,007 of record JAODAL010029655.1, read on the forward strand.
CCCCGGATCATTTAACCCCTTAATTATCGCGACCATCGGGTCGCAATAACTAAGAAAGACCCCAGGAAGATCGCTCCTCCTGCGTCTTTTGTCGGCGGCAGCACCCGCACGGGATCGCACGATCCTTTGCAGCCCTGCCTTCCTACAAAACAGCACGGAAGGCAGAGAATGCCTTGGGTTGGGCAATGGGTCCCGTGGCATCCCGTGGACTGACAGTTGTCATAGGAACCAGTCAAGCAAAAAAGATATGACTGGTTCCTATTGAATGAGAGAACTAAAGATCTCTCATACAAATCCCCTATGGGGAAAAGTAAACTAAAAATGTGAAAAAGTGAAAAAAAGCAAAAAAAAGTGAAAAACAAGTAAAACACAAACACGAAAAATAAAAAAAAAACACGTACACCGCCCTTTTCCCCTTTACAAACGCCAATCGCCCCAAAAAAGATCAAAATAAATAAAGTACCCATATTTGGTATCGCCGCATGCGTAACGACCTGCCCTATAAATCTGTCATTTAAATTTAAACCCCGTACGGTGAACGGCGTAAAAAAAAAAAAAAAAAAAAAAAAAACAGAATTTAATTTAATGTTCATACCGCAGCACATAAAAATGGAAATAAAAAGCGATCAAAACTCTAGTAACCCAAATTTTGTACAATTAAAACGTCAGTTATCCCAAAAAAAAGTCTTACACGTCTTGTTTACGGAAAAATAAAAATTTTATAGCTCTCAGAAGATAGCGATGCATAAATATTGTTTTACACACTAAAAACCTTTTTTTTTTTTTTTTAAAGTGCTTCAACATAAAAAAACTATTAAATAGGGTATCGCCATAACGTAGCAAACCCAAAGAGTAAAGCTAACTTTTTCACGGATACTGCACGGTGAGCACCTTTAAAAATAAAAATAAAAAATACTCCTAGGATTGCAGTATTTTCTTCCCCTTGCCCTACAAAAAAGGGATTTAAAAGCAATCAAAAAAGCCTTGTCCCCCCAAAAATGATACTAATAAAAAACGTCAACTCATCTCGCAAAAAACAAGTCCCTTTTCGCTCCATAAACAGAAAAATTTTAAAAGTTATGGCTCTCAGATATTGCGATGCAAAAACTTTATTTTCTTGTTGAATAAAAGTGTTTTTATTGTATAAAAGCAGTAAAACATAAAAAAATATACAAATTGGGTATCGGTGTAATCGTATTGACCTGCTGAGTAAAGCTACCATGTCATATATACCGTACAGTGACCGCTATTAAATATAAAAATAAAAAACACTACCAAGTTTTTTTTTTCTGTATTTTGTTCAAAACATCTCACAAAAACAAAAAAGGCATCATATGAAACCCCATAAATGGTTACCAATAAAAACATCAACTCATCCCCAAAAAAAACAAGCCCATACACAGCTTTTAAACACAGCAAAATAAAAAAGTTAGGCTGTCAGAATAGCACAAAATCAAATCGCAATTTTTTATAGACGTATTTCTACTGTTTAAAAGTAATAAAACAGAAAAAACTATATAAATTCTATATCATTGTAATTGTACCTACCCCCATAGTAAAGTTATCACATCATTTAAAACTGCACGGGAATGCGTAAAATTGAAAATCAAAAAAACAATTAGAACTGCGTTTCCCCCCCATTTTCATTGCCCAATGCTAAAAAAAAAATATGGAAACCTGGTGCCTAAATGCAGAATACACCCTAGATGAACCCCTGATGGGTGTTGAAATCAAAATGGGGCGACTCTGGAAGGGTTTCCACTGTTCTGCTACTTTGGGGCTTTGCAAATGCGACTTGGCCCCACCAAATCTGCGTTCCAAAAGCCAAATAGCCCTCCCTCCCTTATACGCCCTGCCATGCGCCCACACAGCAGTTTACACCCACCTGTAGGGTATTGCCGAACTTGGAAGAAATTGCTTAACAAAGTTTCAGGATTCCTTGTATATATGAAAAATTTTAAGCTAAAATTGCAGATTATTGAAAAAAAAACTTTTTTTTAATTTTCACAGCCTTATGCTAAAAAAAAATGTGAATCACCTGTGGGGCCCTATATACTCAATGCATCCCTGGATATATTCCTTAAGGGGTGTAGTTTCCAAATATGCGGTCTATTTAGGGGTTGTTTTTTTAAGTTTTAGACCTTAGGGTGTCCCCAAACCTGAAATGGCGCCTAAAAAAAATTCGTATTGAAATGGACCCCAGAGTATAGGTGTCCTCCTATTCTGGGGCTTATGGTTGAGGCAAATAATGAAATAGGGCCACATATGGGATAATCTCTAAAAAAGGGCAGACCTGGGGGAATTGATATATAAGTTGCTTTTTACCTGGTCACATTTCCCGTATTCCAGTAATAATGGATAAATATTGAAAATCTGCAAAAAAAGTGAAATTTTGAAATTTCACCTCCACTTTGCTTTAATTTCTGTGAAATATCTAAAGGGTTATCAAACTTCCTAAATTAGTGTGTAAATAAGTTAAGGGGTCTAGTTTTTCAGATGGCGTCATTTATGGGGGTATCTAACATGCAGGCCCCTCAAAGCCACGTCAGAACTGGAGTAGTCCCTAAAAAAATGTATATTGCAAATTTTCTTGAAAATGTGAGAAATTACTACTAAATTTCTAAGCCCGCTAATGTCAAAGACATTTAAAAAAAATGCCAACCTATAGTGGAATGGTAGATGCTAGTTTTTAAAACAAATTTTGTGGTGAATAATTATCTGTCTTGCACGCAGAAATTTTGCAACTTTCAAAATCGCTAATTTTTCCAAATTTTCATGAAATTTGATATTTTTCACAAACAAACGGGGAATTTTTATGGATAAAATTTCTTACTAACTTTAAGCACAATGTGTCAAAGGAAAACAATCTTGAATCACATGCATAGGTAAAAGTGTCAAAAAGTTATTTCACATAAATTGACACAGTCAGATTTCAAAAATACGGCTGTGTCAGGAAGGTCAAAAACAGGCTGGGCCCTTAAAAGGGGTTAAGAACAACCGTCGTAAAATTAGTGGCGGTGGACTTTGTTAGGCATGAAACCTGATGGTCATCATAAATTTTACCTTGAGATTATTTTGCTCAGTCTGTTAGCAAATACCTTAGCTATTAATTTAACGTCAATGGTAAAAGTGAGATGGGTCTATAGGAATCAGGCAGTAAAGGGTCTTTGCCGGGTTTTAAAATTAAGAACAATAATCACCTCTTGCATTGAGCAGGCAAGTATCCCTCTTCCATAGCATCTCCCCAAAGTTTTCAGGAGTTTTAGGCAGTAAAAATATCTTTATACATTTTGAAAAAATTCTGATGGAAGGCCATCTCCCCAGGCGCCTTCTCATTAGGGGCCGAAGAAAGAGCCTCCTCTAGTTCCTCCAAAGTTATGGGCTGCTCCATTAATTGCCTAGAATCACCTGAGACTTTTGGAAATGATATTCGGGAAGATATTCATTTAATTCTATCAGTTTTGGGCCCTTTACTTTAGATGAGTAAGTCGCTTGAAGTAAGAAAACCCAAAGCTGAAGAACTTCAGTCCTCTCACTCACACCACCCCATTTTCTAATTGCAACTTCTCAATATGCATTGAAAACTGCTGTGAGGAATTACATTGGCTAGCAACCCACCAGTACTTTCCCCTTGCTCAAAGTTTTTCAGTTGAGTAAAATAACGTTTATTGTCTGCTATTATTATCATATGGTCTCCGAGTTGTGCTGGGCTCCTCCAAGCTCAGCTTATGAGCATCAGACGGATCTTGAATAAATAGAGTTTCAGATCTTACCCCAGCAGCTTGCAGTGACTGCGTCAGTGCCCTGGTTCTGGTTTTTTTGCCTACTATTGCTTTAATATACTGTATATTCCTCTAATGAATGCTTTTAATGCATTCCACACAAAAAACACTAGAAGGGTTCCCTCATTTTGGCGCACAAAGTCAACTAGTTCCCTCAGTCAAAGAACTGTGGATTAGTTGCACCAAAATGGGATTTTTGAGCCAAAAGACCTCTAGGAAGAATTGCCCCTCACCCAAAATTTTGCCTAACTCTTTGCGGTGAGTGGTCAGACACACACCGCACCATATATTTTTATTTCCCTGGACATAACCCCGCAAAGAGTCAGATCTATAGCAGGTCAATCCTTGATAATGAACCATGAGAGGCAGAATAAAAATGAATTTGGATAACAGTTGAAATTTTACTCTCCCGATATCTCTAAGGCCCCACTTCTTCCAAGAGACGCGACAATGCAGTGGGTTTGGGTCTGGGGGTCAATGTACCTCTATGCATTTTATCCATACGGTGCAGGTAGGCATTAAAATCACCTATAATAATACAGGAACATCTGGAGAAGAATCCAGAATAGTAATACTTTTCTGAGAACCTCTCCTGAGTATGGCGGGGGAAAATACAGTGCACCAGAATCACAGTAATATTGTAAATAGAGCAAAGAATACCCAAAATATCTACCCTCAGAGTCAATTAACTGATTCCTGACAATTAAATGAGATAGAGCGATGCACCATTACACTCACGCCCTGGATGTGAGGAATAATGAATGAAATGTTGCCCCATCCATGCCTTTTTCATCCAGTGGACAGACTCTTTTGTCAATGGGTCTCTGAAGACAGACAAATAGCTGGTTGGGCTTGGTTCAGCCAGGAAAAGACAGCACTCTTTTAGAAGCCTACCCTCATACCCCTTACATTCCAGGCGATCACATTAATGCAATTAGCCATTAAAAACATAGGTTGGGTTTTATTAATGTCTATGGAGAATCATACACCACCCGAGGAAAAAACTTCACACAGTCTGATAATACCTTGCTTCGAGTATCCCCCCACCCCAACACAAGAAAAATAGTAAATAGCAACACATAAACATTTTCATCTAAACCGAAGAGATAAGCAACAAGTCCTCTTGAACGACCTATAGAAATGTGAAAAACACTTTAAAAAACTACAGATGCGTGCAGAATAAACACTCCTGCATTAAAGTATTTACCCCTTTTGAACACCCTGAGTAGGAAGACTAACTGTTAATACTCTAACTTTACAAAGTGAATGAGCTACATGACAAGGAAGAAAAAGAACACTCAGTCTGCCGGGTCAGAGAGCCTAATTATCTTTTCATTGAAGTCCAGCCACTGCAGCGCTGCACCTGGAGAATCAAAATGGTGGGTAGTTCCCAGCGCCACAACACGCAGCTTTGCTGGATAACAAAACATAGGATAACTTATGGACTTATGGGTTTTTCCCCCAAAAGGGGTAAAAGGAGACTTTCTGACCATCCACCCTCAAATCTTTCTGATTCTTGCCCGACGCAGTATAGCATCCGATCTCTGAAGTGTAGCAATTTAATCAATATTGAACGTGGTGGCGCCCCTGGTGGTAAGGGACGGGTAGGTACTCTATGAGCTCTCTCAATTGCAAATAATGGGGACAGTTTTTCTTTTCCAAATATATTCAACAGCCAGGATTCAAAGAAGACAACCGGATCACGACACCTCTGCGCTTCTGGAAAACCCCACCAAGCGTATGTTGTTTCTACGCAAACGATTTTCAAGATCAACAACTTTTGCAAGAAGTGTAGAAAAATCAAGTGTTTCTTTTTTTTAGATCTTTAGAAAAAGCAGGCTAATGAATCTTCCCAAGTGAGCTTTAAATTTTGTCCTCAGCAGCTTGAAGCCTGTTGTTTATTTTATGCATATCCTGGGTACTATGGCCCTATTAGCCTTCTGGCACTCATATGTCCATTCAGAGTAGATAAATTAGCATTGCAATGGAAATGGCTGAAAAGATATCACTCAAGTGGGTTCCTGCTCCAGCCTAGTGCTACCACTGCCAGATATAGCTGTATCTCTCTCCTGATCCACAGTTTCTCTGTTGCATATATTAAGCACACACATGTCCTGCTCCTGCATGTCTGGGCTACAAGGTTTAATAGACTGTACACTCTCCAACCTTTTGGACTCACCCACATTGCTATTTGGAGCTGGGGAGGTTGCAGCCTGTGTTTGTATGTTACTAGAGTGGGCAAATCGCTCTAGCTGAGTCACTGCAGTCAGCATCTTCTCTCTGCCTGGAGTCTGGCTTGTGCTGCCATGCTGTGAGCACCATGCTCTCGGGCCTGCTGTTCCTTCTGCTCCTTTTTGGACCTTGTCCTGCCAGCGGACAAAGCTTAGACTGTACCTGCTGATTCCCCACACTCAGCAGTGTTGGTAAGTATAAAAATCTTCACCACAGAGGCTATTTGCAGGATATTTAAGCTGATTTTGTGCACGAGCTCTTCTCCACACTTCTGCCTTACATGCTGCTCAAGCCACGTCCCAAGGTTGCGCTTTTTGTTGATGTTGTTTCTTCACTGTCACTTCGCTGGGGTTCCAGAGGTTAGATACTGCTTCATACTCTTTAGGTATTTGGAAACAGAGTAAGTATTCAATGTGGGAAGGGTGAACTAACTGTGAGTTCTTATTTAATTTTTAGCTGTTACCTAAATAGTAGACGGAGTTGTTGTAGTGTGTGCCTTGGAGTGGCCACAAGGGTAGCACTCTGAACAACAATTATTTTAAGAGTCCACTAGATGGCAGTAGAGATTTCTGAATGAGTTTCAATGAGCTGCGGAATCAGTAGCTGGGTGCTGTGCTTAGCAGCTGGATCACCAGACTGAGTGCTATTTCTAGCAAAGACTGATTTATGATGCTAAATAGCACTGTGTAGTATCGTGCTGTTGGGGGATTACTGGCATTAGCATATAATGTAGAGGGTATTGATGATGAAATGATTTCTCAAGACCAGACTTTAGAGCAGGAGCCGAAGTTTGAATATGAGAGTAAAAGCTTATCACAAGTACAAAAATATCAAGAGAGTCTTTCCCTTCAAGCTTTTAGAGCTAATTACATGTCCCAAGGATTAATGTGCGGCCTGCGTTCTGGGGAGCAGTTGATTATGTTATCAGGTTCTAGCGTCTCAGGTAAGAGAGTGAACTGAGTAATAATGCTGGAAGCTGGCTTAAACAGTGGTGGTCTTGCTGTAACTGGGGAGGCTATCTGCCGATCTCCCTCTGCGTGTTTCAGTGTCCCAGCCAATATGGCCGCTGTTCCTGCCACTAACTGTGAATATGGGGGAGGAAGAAGGGGGGCCTTCCCTAGTCACTTAGGAGGGCGGCCTAAGACCCTTTATTTCCCCCAATTTTAATTTACATGGCGGTGAACGGTGCCCCGGCGATGTAAATGTTCTGACCGGGGGGTCCTGACTGCACGCCCTAGATCGCGCCGGTACTGGCTGTGACGGAGGGTGATGCCCGCTGCTTTTGAGATCAGTGTCTACAGCTCCAGTCACTTGTAGTGGAGGCCGTCCCAGGGTGTAATGTCGGGCGCCAGTCACGCGCTCGGGTACTCCGCTGAGCGCGGTGTTGTCGGGCAGCTGGGGTTGGAGCTCGGAAGTGCGGTTTCAGCCACTTTGGGGGCAGAGGGCCGCCGCAGCAAACGCAAGGGCCAGCGAGTTTACCACCGAACTCCTCTTTCCTCCGAGGTTTGCGCGAGGCGTCCTGCGGAGTCCAGGCAGTGTGGCTCTTTTCCCGGTCCCAGGTAAAAGCTTGCTGCCGCAATCCTCCGGCGTAGGCTGGTGTTAAGGAGCTGGCCCGCAGGAGCCGAGGTAAAATGTGGCCGCGTCTAGTGGCTCCGCCCCTGGAAGTCCGGCACAGAGAATTTTAGAAGTACTCACTGGCCAGCACATACTTCTAAAACACCCGGGGGTCTTGCGGTCGCACAGGTACCTGCAGCAAGACAGCATGTGAACATACCAGACATCCACGTCATTGGAGAAAGGAGCACAACAGCGGGAGAAGTATGGCAAGCAGAAGCTGGCTTAATCACAAAATCAAAGACGGTCATTCCAGAGATAGAATTAACAATTCCAATATTTTTTGTTTTTTAACCATAACTTTTTTTAGTCAGATATAAAGTAGTACAAACAGAATACAGTACATGTCATTGTAAGACCAAATTTCAATTTTTTATCCCCAAAAACAACCCAGCCCACCTCCCAAATCCATCCCCAGATTCAGACCAGAAAAGTATCCATTACAATCAATACCAATGAAATATTAAATAACAGTTCCTGTCATAATAAAAACTGTACTGGCTGTCGACGGCCTCCATCCACACAGCTGCCATAGACACAGTCCCCAGGAACCTCTACACGAGATCCCAACACCCTTGCCTAACTAAGTTCGGTGAAGCAAGACCAGAAGTATCCAGCCATTTAGTCCATATTTTATTATACTTAAGTTTGGCTCCTCTCTTAAAATACACAATTCCAATATTTTCTACTATTTCATCGTTATCAGCCTCATGGTCTGCCAGCATGTTTTACTTTCCAGCATTTTTTAAGTGACAGCTTTTTGAAGTGATTATGAATTTTGACCGAATTATATGACACTCGTCATTGTCTCTGCTCCCACCTTATCGCTTTGTTCTTTCTTCACAGGTAGGTCATCTACTACAACCACCATCATCTCTTCCTAACTGCTGTTATATTTCATTGTCATGCATTGTGTTATGGTATGTCATCTACTACAACCACCATCATCTCTTCCTAACTGCTGTTTATTCATTTCCGTTTTTGGTTATGGTAGTCATCATACACCACATCATCTCTGTAACGGGTTTGGTGGATTCGTGGACCACCGCAACGATGGTGTAAGCCCCCAGGGAGCGGAGTTCTAAGTAGCCTCCGGTATTCACCAGAGCCCCCGCAAAGCGGATGGACTTGGGCTGCGGGTGAGGCTCCCAGGTCGCTACCCTGACGTGACTTGTTTGCGTTGGCGGCCGGGGGTAATGCGTGGTCAAAAACGTAATCCGGAGGCGTTGTGGGGACAGGGGAGGTCAGGGCAGGTGGCAGAGGTTCGTGGTCAGAGAAGGCAGAGGGTCGGGGCAGGCGGCAAACAGGCAAGGTCCAGGAAACGTAGCGGGAACGGACTGGTACACGGATAATCAGACAGGATTTGAACACTCTCAAAAATTGTTTACGCCACACCAAAACTGGCAGAGAGTGCTGGGGGCGCTTTAACCTTATATAGGACCAGCGGCGTCAATAACGGCGCGTGTCCCTTTAAAATCCAGACCAGCCGTCGCGCGCCCCTTAAGCAACGGGGGGCGGGCGCGGGCGGCTGTCAGAGCCGGACACAGGAGCGGGGGACTGGTGAGTACCGGGTCTCCCGGCCAAGGGCAAGGGGAAAACGGAACAACGGATGCGGGCAGCCGCGACACCCGCGCCGGACCCCGTAAGCGCAGGCGGACCGCCGCGGCACCAAGCGCCGTGACAATCTCTTCCTAACTGCTGTTTTTATCTCATTTCCTATTGTGTGTTTTAGTATGTGTAAAAATTGGGATAGAACCCAGCTCTGTTTAAAATAATTAGCATGCGTTTATATGTTTAGCTGTGGCTATACACCAGTTGCATTTTGAAGCATTTTCTTTCTGTTATCCCCACCCGTTTCTGTCACCTGGAAGCGGTGATTTAATCAGTACACACTATATATTGAAGCCTTGTGATCTGCATAGACCTTTTGGTCTGCCAGCATTTTTTAAGTTCCAGCATTTTTTAAGTGATGATGAATTATGACAGAATTATGAGAGAAGGGGGCAGAAACTTATCCTTGTAAGTAACTGGGCTTTCTAACCTACAGCTTAGTCACCATGCTTATTATTGCAATCTATCTTGCTGCCTTTTTCCTCCTGTCCTACTGCCCAGTCATGCCTCCAAACAACTCTGTCCACATTAGCTCCTCTCTCCTTCCCTCTCCCATGCACACGTCCCATGCACTACTTACTTACTTTAACTACCCCAAACCATCCTCTTTCAGGGTGCTGCACAAACATCTCTCCCAACCCCGGTCCACCTTCCTTTACTTCTTATCCCACCTCCTCCTCATCCTCCCACAGAAACCCTGCTAACCTGCGTAATATTTGTTGTACGTCTTTTCCTGTCACATTTAAATGCGCTCTGTGGAACGCCCGATCCGTCTGTAATAGACTCACTGCTGTCCATGACCTGTTCCTCTCTAACTCCCTCAATCTCCTAGCTCTCACAGAAACTTGGCTCCAGCAATCAGACACTGCGTCCCTTGCCGCTCTCACCTATGGCGGCCTACATTTCACCCACACCCCCAGACCAGAGAACAGGCTGGGTGGAGGAATTGGCGTACTTCTCTCTCCACACTGCACCTACCAGATCATTTCCTCCTGTTCCTCTCTCACTTTCCCCTCCTTTGAGGTCCACACCTTCAGACTCTTCCAGACATTTTCTCTCAGAGGCGCGGTTGTGTACAGACCCCCCTGTCTCACCCCGCAACTTTCTGGATCATTTTGCTGCTTGGCTCCCTTACTTCCTCTCTACGGAAATACCCACTCTCATCATGGGTGATTTCAACATCCCCATTGACAACTCTATGTCTCCTTCCGCCTGTTGTCTTCTTTCACTAACCTCTTCCCTTGGCCTCTCGCAACTTATAGACTCTCCAACTCACAAGGATGAGAACTCTCTTGATCTGGTCTTCTGTCGCCTCTGCTGAATTTCTAATCTTACCAACTCTCCTTATGCTCTCTCTGATCACAACCTTATTTGCTTCACTATCACTAACTCTCAGCCTTCTCTGGACACACCGGCCCAACACCCATTCCGAAATCTCCGCTCTATAAACACTCAGGAACTCATTGACACCATACAGTCCTCACTGCCCCAAATCTCCTCCCTCTCCTGTCCTGACCTGGCTGTTAAAAGTTACAATGAAACTCTCTCAACCACCCTGGACATATTGACACCGCTCACACACCGCACTGCCAGAGTCAGACGCCGGCAGCCATGGCAAAGCCCCCAGACTCGTTTTCTCCAGCGATGTTCCCGGTGTGCTGAGCTCTATGGAGAAAGTCAAAGCTCCTGCAGACTATAAATTCATGCTCAGGACTTACCACACTGCCTTCACTGCACCCAACAAGAATATTTTTACCTCCTTCATCTCAAAAATCACACAACAACCCAAACAACTGTTTGACACTTTCCACCTCCCTCCTTGGGCTTAAAGGCCCCCGGTCACTGACCTTATTTCTGAAAAACCTAGCCACTCACTTCAAAGACAAAATCGTCAATATCCGGCAAAACATTGCATCTCAATCCTCAAGTAATACCCATCCTGTCCTTCCCCGCACGTCCTCTAGTCTGCTCTCAGCTCTTGACCCGACCTAAGAAGAAGAAGTAGCCAGGCTTCTCTTGTATGCTCGACCCACAATCTGCTCTAACAACCCCATTTCTTCTCACCTCCAGTCCATTTCTCCAGCTGTCCTCTCTCACCTTACTGCAATCTTCAATCTTTCTCTCTCCTGGAATCTTTCTATCTTCATTTAAAACAAGCTGCTATAACCCTTTTACTAAAAAATCTGAACCAATCCTGTGCTGCTAATTACCGACCAGTCTCTAACCTGCCCTTCATCTCTAAACTCCTGGAACGCTTGGTCTACTGTCGCCTAATCCGCTATCTCTCATTGTGGCTCTTATTATTTCTCGCCTTGACTACTGCAACTCCTTGCTTATCGGTCTCCTTTTCTGTAAACTCTCTCCTCTCCAATCTGTCCTGAATGCAGCAGCCAATCTCATCTTTCTTTTCAGCCTCTATACTGATGCCTCTACCCTGTGTCAGTCACTGCACTGGTTGCCTATTTAGCACAGGATACACACTCATCACACTCACCCATAAAGCTCTCCACAGTGCTGAACCTCCCTACATCTCCTCCCTCATCTCCGTCTACCACTCAACCCGGTGTCTTCATAGTTCTACACCCCCTACATCTCCTACCTCTTCTCTGTCTACTACCCTAAAACGCTCTCTCCACTCTGCTGCGGATATCAAACTACAGACTACAATCATCTGAACCTCCCATGCCCGTCTTCAAGATTTCACACCTGCTGCACCAATTCTCTGGAACATCCTACCACGTACCATCAGGCACAAACCTAGCCTTCAGTTTTAAGAGTGCCCTGAAAATATATCTTCTTAGGCAGGTCTACCAAGATCCCTAATTGCTAACCCCCACTTTCTGTCACAAACACTGTCACTCCCTATACTAGGGCACCCAAGGCACTTATCTGTATATAGATGTACTGTCATGATGGCAGGTTCACCTAATTTTTATGTAAACCACCATATTTATGAAAAATGTCCTAATGCTCTCTTGTTCTGTACATTGTTATAGAACTTACACACTGTTAGTGGCTGGTTAATATCCGTGAACAATCTCAGGTGTTGAAACATCAAAGGTTTCCTTTAATAATAACACATTTTCCACATTCTGTCAACAAATTTTCTATGCATTTCCCTTTGAGAGAACATTACACCTTCCCTCCTGTGTGAATTCTCTTATGTGCAATGAAGTATGATTTATTTCCCAGATTCAGAAAAAGGCTTCTCCCCTGTGTGAGTTCTCACATGTTTAACGAGATATGATTTCTGTGCAAAAGATTTCCCACATTCTGAACATGAAAAAGGCTTCTCGCCTGTGTGAATTCTCTTATGTGTAACCAGACTTGATATCTGGGTAAAAAATTTACCACATTGTAAACATGAAAAAGGTTTCTCTCCTGTGTGAACTCTCTCATGTAGAATTAGATGTGGTTTCCGTGCAAAAGATTTCCCACATTCAGAACATGAAAAAGGCTTCTCCCCTGTGTAAATTCTTTCATGTTTAACTAGGTTTGATTTCTCTGTAAAAGATTTTACACATTCTAGACAGGAAAAAAGCTTCTCCCATGTGTGAATTCTCTCATGTTGAATCAGATTTCCTTTGTCGGTAAAACATTTCCCACATTCTGAACATGAAAAAGGCTTCTCTCCTGTGTGAAATCTCTCGTGTCTAACCAGACTTGATTACTCTCTAAAAGTTTGACCACATTCTGAACATGAAAAAGGCTTCTCCCCTGTGTGAAATTCTCTCATGTTTAACGAGATATGATTTCTTTGTAACAGATCTCCCACATTCTGAACATGAAAAAGGCTTCTCCCCTGTGTGAATTCTCTCATGTTGAACCAGACTTCCTTTGTCGCTAAAAAATTTCCCACATTCTGAACATGAAAAAGGCTTCTCCCCTGTGTGAATTCTCTCATGTTTAACGAGATGTGATTTCTTTGTAAAAGATCTCCCACATTCTGAACATGAAAAAGGCTTCTCCCCTGTGTGAATTCTCGCATGTTCTTTACAACCTGACTTATGGGTGAAGCATTTAAAAAATTCTGAACATGAACATGGCTCCTCCCCGGTGTGAAATCTTTTCCCCTCGTTTTGTCCTGTACTTGTGGTAACAATCTGTGGTCGGTCAGAAGAAGGTTCTTCATGACTGGAGGGATTATTGGAGAGGTCTGTTCTGTGTCGTCCTGGCTGTACATTCAGGGTACTGTGGTTTGATGTGTCTGTTCTGTGATGTCCTCGATGTACATTGTGGTTTTCTCCTGAGGCGTGCTGCATGAATCCTTCTATTTTTTTAATTTTGTGAGGGCATGCGTTTCCTTTCGAAACTCACGGAATGTTTTACAGCCCGGGTTCGGGCCTCGACAGTGGGGGTTTTAGAAACCCCGGGGCCGCGGAACAACTTTTAGAGTTGGGGCCTCCCGGAACCCGGGGGGAGGCTTCAGGCCACCTGGCTCTATTTTTAAACCGATATTTTGGAGCAAAACCCCTCCCCCCCCCATCAAGCTTGAGGGGCCCACAAGCGCTCCGCCAAAAGGGGTTTCCCCTCTCCGTTTCCCCGGGGATTTTATTTGCGGACAACATGCCCACTGGGTGAAAGAAAAAATAAGGGAGAAAGCCAGACCCAAAGGCATCACCTATCGGGACTCCTAAACAGATTTTCGCTGACCTCTCAGGGCATACTTTAAAGAAGCGCCGCCCCTTGGGCCCCCTGCTTGTTTCCCCAAAAAGAAAATTCTTTAACCTTTTAATAGGTGGCTTTTTCCTTTTTGCTCTCTCGGTCGCATTGAAAGGGACGCTCATTTGTTCCCCGGGGTTTTTGCTGACCCCCAAATTTTTCTGCAATACCCTGAAAATCCCTACTCCAAAAAAGGAAATTTTGGGGCGTCTGTCCCCCCCGCCCCCAAAGGGCCACCTTTAAGGGGAGTCTTTTTGTGACTCGCAAGGGACGCTCCCCGGGGCCCCTTTCCCTCCCCCCAGAAACCCCGACGCTCTCCGCCCGCGAATAGGGGGATTTTTATGCGGGAATGGAGGGTTTTAAAACATCCCGCCCTCCCTCTGGAGTATTGAACCCATCTAGAACCCTTCTTTTAATCCTTTTTAAAATTTGATAGGCCTATGATGTTTATTTTCTTGTACAAGGATGGGGCCGCTAGCTGTTTTCCTCACATTTTTGGGTTTTTTTTATCCTTGTTTGTTGGGGAAAGGGGCATTTGCTCGTTTCCGGATTCTCTCTCCCCCTTCCTCCCTTTTTGGGGGGGGGTTGGACGCTTTTTTCAAACCTCGGGGGGGGGCCTAACCTTGACGGCCTTTTTGTAGGAACCTCATTGGGACCCCTTTTTCCCCCCGAGCCCCCATCCCCGGGCCCACTTGCGCTAAAATTTAACAAAGACGGGGCGCCGGGGTTGGGGGATATTTTTCCCTCTTCCGGGGTACCCTGGCATTTCCCCGGGTTTTATTTGGGGTTGTTAAAACCCGGTTGGTTCTTTCTTTGTCTTGTTTTTTTGGGTCGGGCCCTGTTCCCCCCCTCCGGGGTTTTTTGTTGTCCCCTTCCCCGTCCCCCCACCACCCCCCCCTTTTCCCTCCCTCCCTTCTTCCCCATTTTGTATTTCCTCAGGTGGGGGTTTTTGGTTACGTCAAAAAAATCGGGGAGCGACCCCCTTTTGGGGGCCTACTCATCACGGGTAGTCCCACCTACCCCGGGGAAATGGTACGTTGTGTCACTTTAAACGTTAAAAGGAAAAAACCCCGACATTAAGATTTAGGTTGGCCCTAAAGGGAATTTAGGTCCCTGCGAGCCAAAACCTTGTTTTTTTAACGGGAAAACCCCCTTTTTGACTCCAAAGGCTAAATTTCAGTTTTGGCTCGACCCTTTTACCCCCGTTTTTTTCGCTTTAAATTTAAAAAAGAGGGAGGAGGGGTATACTAATAAAAAAACCCCTTTGGAGATTGCGGTTGGGGCTCGTTTGGCTGCCCGGATGGGGGGTTTACATCTTCCTTAAAGCTACTTTAGAGGGCAAACCGTTACTTTAGGGAAATTGGTACACGCCAAATTCTCCCCGGGCCCCCCTTTCCCAAAAGGGGGCCCCTTTTTTTTGTACAAATTTTCCCCTCGCAGCCCTGCTCCTTGGGGGGGCCTTTATTTTTGGTTTTTTTCTTTTACGGAAAGGGCCCAGGGGATAGTTTTTAGAAGGGGTGGGAAAGCCCCCAAAAAATCCTACACTTCCCAAAATTGCCACATTTTTTAAAGGGAAGCTAAAACGCTCCCAGGGGCGGGTTCGACCTAGGGAGGATCAATAAACCTAAAAGAAAGGGGAGTACTTTTTTCTCCCCCCCTCATCAAACCCCACACTGGCTTGATTACTTTTTGGGGCAATGCCCCAACATTTAGGGCTTTTACAGGGTTCCCGCCTTTTGACCCAATAACATGGTGGGATAAACCCCCCCATTCACGGTAAATTTAATTTCCCAGTCCCACCCCAGCGGCTAGGGTTTTTGGAGGCAAAATAAAACCCCCTTAAATTAAAAAAGGGAAGCCTCGAAGGAGCATTGCTGATCGCCCCAGCTCCTATTTTGTTCAAAAAGGGGGTTTCTGCTCCCCTCATCCCCCTTTGGGGAACCCCAAAAAGCAGTTTTTAGAGCAATTGCATTCCCCTAGGCACCAACCCCTTAAAAAGGGAGATACCGCAAAAGATCCACCAGAAACCCCACCCTCCAAAGGGACGGAACCCCAAAAATGGCAATATCCCCTGGGGTTTTCAACTTTGAGAGGGTAAAGTTCGTCCGAAATAGCCTTAAAGGGTTTTAAGCCCTGCAAGGTGGGGGAAAAGCTCCTTCTCTACTCAAAAAAAAGGGTATTTAAAAAGGGGGAAAAACAAAGCCCACACGCTTAAGCAAGAAAAATTGAAAGAGCGCTAAATTTAATAAAATCCCTTTCCAAAGCACTTAAGGAAGGGAGGGTACACGGGGAAAGCCCCAAAGGGTCCATTGTTTGAAAATTTTCCCTTTGGGTTTTTCTCTGAGCCCTAGCGATGCCCTCCCCCCCTTCCCGGGCCAGGGAATGGGCCCCCAAAACCTTTTACCCGGGAATTTCTACGAAAAAAAAACCCTTTCCAGGGGTTTCCAAGGGTTTTTACTTTTAGATGCCCCCATTAAGTTAGAGGAAATGGGGGAAGTCTTTAAGGCCCCCCCTTCCAAAAAGCCCCGGGCCCCAGTTCCCCCCACATTTTCCCCAAAAAAGTAAACAACTTTTTAAAACCCCCGCAATGCGCAATTTTTTTAAAAAAATTTGGGGGAGATTCCCTTTCCCAAATCCCATTTCCTTTGTTTTATATTTTGATCCAAAAACCGGGAAATCCCCCCACCCCTTTTTTCTTTTTTCCGCCCTTTTGGGGCCCAAAACCCTGACCAAAAGATCAAACCCAAAAAATTCCGGGCCAAAAACCCCAAAAACCACTGGCCCCTCAACTGAAAACCACAGGGACCAGGGGGAAATTCGTCCCTTTCAGGCGGGGGGGAAATAAAACCGGGGCCCACTTTTAACCTAGGGGTTTCTGTTAACCACCATGCCCCACAGGGCCTTAACCCACCTAATTTTAGAAGGCCTTTGTAGGCTGCGGGGCCGTTCCTTTTGGGGCTCTCTCCTTTAGGGGTTTTCTTGGTCCCTTCCGGCGGAAATCAGGGGTTTTAACTCCTTCCCTGGGCGTCCATTAACCCCCTCCCTATATCTCCAACCCTTTTGGGAATTTTTAAAAATTTGGTACTAACGGGTCTCCCCAAACTCCCCCACTCCTCTTTCCCTTTGTGCATAGAACCTTTCACCCGGCAATTAGGGAAAAAACCCAAAAAAAGGGCAAAAAATTTAGGGATAATTTTTTAAATTGCCTCTTTGGGGACAAATTTTTTTTTGACCCTGACTGCCCGAACACCACCTTTCCTTTCCCCTTCATGCCCCTTCTTGCTAAATTTGGGGGACCCCCTGGGGTTAAAAGATCAACACCTAAAAGACAGGGCCCTCCTTCAAAATCCCCCTGGGGTCTTGTCCCCCCGCAAAAAATTTTTACTCCAAAAATGGAAAACCCCAATCACTAAAAAATCCCGGGGCATCCAGAAAAGGGACCAATACCCCCTCCCTCTATAGCGCAAATTTTTCCCCCCCCTTTTAAAAAAATTTGGGAAAGATACACCTTTAGGTGGAAACCCCCCTCCCCCTCTCTTCTGGGTTAAAATTTTTCCGGGTCAAAATGCCCCATCTTACCAAACTCCCTATTTTCGGCTCCCCCGGGGGTGGGGGCCCCGGGCGAGTGAGCTACGCTCCATACAAAAAGCACCCTAAAAAATTTGTGGGCCCGGGGAAGGCTTTTGGGGAAACCCAAAAAGTGTTTTTAAGGCCGGGTAGGGGGGTCGTGGGGACTGGGGGTTTCCAAAAACCTAAAACTATATTGGGGCCACCCACTTGCTTTGGGTTTATCCCGGCTTGGTCACCTTCCGAGCAAAAAACCAATGGTGGAGTTAGAAAAGCTGGGGCTTGCACCCATTCCCCCCAAATGCACTTCTAGGGCATTCAAAGCCTCCCCCCCACGGGGTTTTTAATTTTTGGGTCCAATCAAGTTTACCCGAGCAATAGGGAAATCAGTGCGGCCCAGATTTTTTAGCTTCCAAAGTTTCCCCCAAAGGGCCCCCTTCTTTTTGCACCCCCCTTTTCCCCCTTTCTGGCTCACTGGTTTTGTAGAAGGCCGTGGCTGGGGCTTTGGGGCTTTTTCCGGTTTGGGGGTGTTGCTGGGGCCGGAGACAGGAGGTTTGATTCCTTTTTGACCCCCTTAGAGGGACTATAATCTCCCTAGAGTTTCCCGATTTCTTACCTCCAAAAAACCACCTCATGTCCCCATTTTTGGCACATTCCCCTTTCTCGACCCCGACCCCCTTTCCCGAGCAGCTTTGTAAAGGGGGCCCATTTTTAATAAGGGTCTCATTTCCACGTTTCTACTCCTTTCTCTCAGCCCCGCCCCTGCTGAACCCCTTTCACAAAATTTCAGGGCCCAAAGGGGGGGGAAGGCTACTTGGGTTTTGGGAAATCCCTTTTTCCCCTCAGGGCAGGTGTTCTGGAATGCAGGGCGAAACCCTCGTATGTATCCAGCAAAAAAAAAAAAATCTATCAAAATACTATTTTTTTTTGGAAACCATACACCAGAGGTCCTCCCACAAGAACCCCCAGTTCCCCCTCGGTATGCTGGCGATTTTGCTCCTTTGTGGGGACGGGTGCCGCATATTTTTTGGGATTGCCCCCATTTTTTCAACCCCTTTTTGGGCACAGGTTTAGGGAGTTATAGCTGAAAGGGTTTTTTTTGGGAGGATCCCATTGGACCCTCTTTACCTAATTTTTTTTAGGGGGGGCCGGTTTAAGGGGCCCCATTAAAAAAGGGTTTCCCAAAATTATGTTTTAAAAATCCTCACAAGCCAGGTTTTAATTTTTAGGTAAGGAAAAACAGAAAGCGCCACCAAGAAAAGGGGGTCCTGTCGAGGGTCACAGAAACGCGGGGGAAAAAAGTTTCAAATTCCCTTTCCATGAAAAAATTGGATTCTTTTGATAAAAAATTTGGCCGCATGGGACATTCACCCCGCTTGTTGGACCCCTCTTGACCAAAAAACCCTTCCCCCTTTTCCACCCCCCCCCCCTACACCTTACCCCTTTTTTTCCCATTTCCCGCGTCCCATATGTTTTTTGCTGTTTCTTTTTGGGTTAGGCCCGGAAGTTCTTTGAACTATGGGTTAAAAAGGGAACCGTGTAAACCTTGTCTAATTTACAGCCTCAAGGTTACTTCCCTTTAGGTTTTGCTTTAAAAGTTTAATGGGTGATTCCCCCACATGCCCTTAAAAAGGTAAATAAATTTTTCAGGTGGGCCCCCTTTTAAACCGGTTTTATTGTTTTTTTAAAAATAAAATTAAAAATTTAAAAAAAATTGTCAAATTTAAAAAAAAAAAAAAAAAAAAAAACTCCCCGGGGAAACGTTCTGTTAAAATTAAAATTGGTATGTATGATTTTTTTTTCAAACCACAGAAAAAAAGAAACTTAAAATTCCCTTTAGGCGGGGAAAAAAAATTCAGTTCTTATTAAATTATTTTTGGGGAAACCAGAGATGGGGCCCGCGGACCCCTTTTTATGACCACTTCCTACTTGCAATGTCATATAGCTCATGCAGGCATTCCCTATGGTGCCCTGGCTTGCTAGGTATGTAAGGTGTGATAGGCTGTCTGCACACATATCCCTCATTGCTGTTATGACTACAAGGGGTGATCTATGCCAAAAAAGCAAACAGTGCTGCGTATGGGGCCTGGAGCAGACAGATGTCACTGCACCTCTGCTAACCCTGCAGTGCATTGGGCCCAGGAGGAGACGGATGTCAATGCACCTCTGCTAACCCTTCTGTGTATGGCCCAGGCAGCAGACAGATGTCACTGCACCTCTGCTAACTCTACTGTGTATGGGGCCCCAAAGCAGATGGATGTCACTGCACCTCTGCTAAGTCTACTGTGGTTGGGGCCCCGGAGCAGATGGATGTCACTGCACCTCTGCTAACCCTACTGTGTTTGGGACCGGAGAGCAGACAGAAGTCAAGACACGTCTATTAACCAAGCTGAGCCAGCAGAAAGCTTCCATGTAACTGGCAGTATTGGAATTGGGCTCCGCTGACTGGCAAAGGGTTGTTTTCTCTAATGAGTCACAGTTTTTGCTTCAGGGAACGGAAGGATATTGGTGTTTCAGGTTAGAAACATCAGCAAAAAAACACCCTGCAACCATTGCTGGAAGAACACAAGCTGGTGATGGCAGCATTATGGTCTGTGGAAAGTTTTCCGGGCATTCTTTGGGCCACTCATCTATGTGGAAGGTGTCCTCACCCAATATGGATATGAATCCATTCTTGCACATCACGGAAACCCATAAATGCTGATTGTCTCTCCAGAGGCG
This sequence comes from Phyllomedusa bahiana, assembly GCA_025379985.1. NCBI lineage: Eukaryota > Metazoa > Chordata > Amphibia > Anura > Hylidae > Phyllomedusa > Phyllomedusa bahiana. Next base: position 44,196 of record JAODAL010029655.1, read on the forward strand.
GATGGGATCATCCAGCAAGAAAAGTGACATTACATAGCTAGAGATGTCCAACATTGGTTGAAGGTGCAGGACCAAGACTTCAAAGTGCTACTCTGGACTTAATCCCCAGACCAAAACTGAGCATGTGTGGGGCCCTTAAGTGGTGTTGGCTCTATAACCCCTCCAGCAGCTGAGGAAGCAGTTGGCTCCAGATACCTGTGGCAACCTACCAGGACCTTATGGAGTCATTCGCCGCCTGCCTCGCTGCTGTCTGTGCTGCACACAACGGTCTCGCTGGAGATAATGATGGGACTTCACTGTGTGTATTTCTCATTACTTTCACTCCTTACAGTGGCTCAAAAAGCTGCCTGAGAACCTGCCTGTGTGACTGCAGCCTTGTAAATCCTTGTATAACGCTGTAACGTATCAGTGACACAGTCCAGGATTCTGCCCTACACTCAGTCATCACTTTTATCACATAAACCTGGACATGATAAGATTCTGAGAAGCACAACCCTGTCTGACAATCAGGTATGTCCTCTGGCCCTTCTATATCAATGGGGCAGCACTTTAATACAAGTGGACACCATCTGGTTAGTGACAATCTCATCATGAGACAAAGTGCACATCTCCAGCTTAACTCATGGACGGGACGATGAGGTCTGTACGGCCTAACGGCTGCAGTCACCAGGTCTCTATCTCATCCCCTTTGTTATGTATAATGTCCTAGCATTCCCCTCACCTCTCCTCATCAGCCAGACCCATCATCCCTTGTGTTAGGTATAATGTCCCATCATTCCCAGTCACCTCTCCAGTCAGCAGCTCAGTGATCTTGGGTGCAGTTCAATCTTCCTGTATCAGTCAATGAGTGGAGGCTCGGGGCCTGGGTGCTGCTCCGTCCTCCTGACACACGGGGGCCACACACCCCCCAGACGACTTCTTCACTACGTGTAATCCTGTGTATGGAGGACACTGATCACTACATAGATTCTAAGAACCCTCACCTTTCCCATCATTCACCTGATACTGAAGAGAGAAGAGCGAGGTCATGTGAGACTCCTCACCTCTCCATTACCAAGTAGATGATCTCCAGGGTGAGGTCTAATATAATGGGGGCCCTGAGGTTCCGTCCTTGTCATCCTTGAGGGGGGCTTTGTTGAAAGGGCCATTGTTATACTGTGAGAGTCCTGGTCCTGAAGAATTGAGTCGACGTGGAGGATGGAGAGCAGGATCACACTATATAACCTCTATTTCTGTACATTACATCCGGACCACTTTTATTTAGGTACACCTGGTCCAACGGCTCGTTACTCTTATATTTCTAAGTGCTATCCAAATGGCGGCAACTCAGTGCATTAGGCATGTATGATTGAGTCAATCAATCTCCTGCAGTTCAAACCGAGCATCAGTTTGGGGAAGAAAGTGATTTGTGTGCCTTTGAACGTGGATGGTTGGTGGTGCCAGAAGGGATGGTCTGAGTATTTCAGAAATATGCTGTATCTTGGGATTTTCTTCGACACAACCATTCTAGGGTTTACAGTGAATGGTCGAAAAGAAAATAACTTCCAGTGAGCAGACCAGTACTGTGGGCGGATATGCCTGTTGATGCACAGAGGTCATATGGAGAATGGCGCAGATGGTTCGAGCTGATAGAAAGGCTACAGTGATCCTAATATGGCCACCCGTTTCACCAAGGTAGGCTAGAAGTGCATCTCTGAAACGCACTGTACGGCGATTCCTTTGAGGCAGATGGGCGTCTGCTGAGATGACCATCTCGGATGCATCTCTTTGAGTTAAGATAAGGATACATTAGGCATCATTTTTGCATTGAGATGCGTATAGTGCTGGTCTGGAGTTGTGGCGAGTTTTTCGGTGGCCGGGGCGAGGAAGGCGCGTGTGCGGCGGAGTAATGGAGGGGTGGGGGGGGGGGGGGGGCGGGGGGGTGGGGGGGGGGGGGGGGGGTGGGGGGGTGGGGGGCGTAGGTGTTGGGTGGGGTGGGAGGGGGTGGTGGGTGGTGTGTTTGTTTTGTTTGTGTTTGTTGTGTTTTTTTTTGTTTTTGTGTTTTGTTGTTTTGTGTTTTTTGTGTTTGTGTGTGTTTTTTGGTTGTTTGGTTTTTTTTTTGTTTTTTTTGTTTGTGTTTTTTTTGTTTTTTTTTTTTTTTTTGTTATTTTTTTTTTTTTTTTTTTTTTTTTTGTGTTTTTTTTTTATCTTTTTTTCTTTTTATTATTTTTTTATTTATTTTTTGTTTTTTTTACTTTTTATTTTTCTTTATTATTTTTTTTTTTTTGTTTTATTTTTATTTTATTTTTTTTTTTTTTTTTATTTTTTTTTTTTTTCTTTTTTTTTTTTTTATTTTTTTTTTTTTCTTTTTTTTTTTTTATTGTTTTTTTGTTTTTTTTTTTTTTTATTTTTTTGTATCTTTTTATTTTTTTTTTATTTTTTTTTTTTCTTTTTTTTTTCTTTTTTTTTCTTTTTCAAATCTTTTCTTTTATTTTTTTTTTTTTTTAGGATGGTAGGGCAGAATTTGGGGTCAAATCAATTGAAAGCATGGACTCATCCTGACTGGATCTAAGGTTCAGGATGGTGGTGGTGGTGTAATGGTGTGGGAATATTTTCTTGGCACTCTTGGGCACTTGCTACCAATTGAGCATTGTTGAACACCTTGTTGTATCTATGCCACGAAGATCTTGAGGCAGTTCTGTAGGCAAAAGGGGGTCCAACCCGTTACTAGCATGGATTTCCTAATAAAGTGGCCGGTCTGAGTTGTTTATAACATACCTTCAACTATAGTGGTAATAACCCGTCCCAGGACAGTGGACTGTAATAGATAATGAAAGCCATTTAAGGGCCAAGTTCTTCTCCCAGGACAACGACTGCAATTTCTATCACTCTACATCTCACAAAAGTAAATACATCCCCCACATTATTCAAAATCCTCTATTCTAGCTTTTCATGGGACAACACTGAGGATCTGACACTTGGATACAATGTAAAGTTGTAAGTGCGGCTTGTTTTAACAGTGCAAATTTGGTGAGCGCTCAAATAACTCTACACAGTATCAATGTGTAAATCTTTGGGCAACAAAAATGTGAGTGCACCCCTAAAGTGAAAATGACAAAATGTGTCAAATTTACTTTTCCCATCCCCGGTATAGTTATTAATCGTTAGTGTTACAAGGTATCAAGTTGTGAATGGGACAGGTGTGTTACCGTCCACATGTTCTCAAAAACTGGTCACTGGAAGTTCAAAATGGTACCTCAAGGGAAAGAACTGTCTGAGGATCTGAGAGATTTGTTGACTTTAATATGATGAGTGAGGCTATAAGAAGATGCCAAACACCCTGACACTGAGCTGCAAGCACCATTAGGAGGGGTTTAAACAGGGACAGGCTCCACTCAGAACAGGCCTCGCTATGGTTGACCAAAGAAGGCTGAATGCACATGCTCAGCATCTTACTCACAGTTGAGTGCTGCCAGGCATTGCCTGCAGTGTTCAGGGTAAGGAGGTTCAAGCTGCCAGTGTCAGACCTTCACGCGCACACTGCATCAGTCTGCATGGCTGTTACACATGGAGGAAACCTCCTTCTAAAGTTGCACAAGAAAGCCGCAAACTGTTTGTGCTGACAAGCAGATTAAGGGCATGATTACTGAAACCCATGTCTGTGCTCTGGATGTGACAAAGATAAACTTTTTTGGTTCCGATGGTTTCAAAGTAATGTTTGGCATGATAACCAGGTGAGGAGTGAAAGGAGAATTAATGGGCAATTAATATAAAATGGATAATTATTACATTCTCTTAGGATTCATTTTATGAGAAAAGAGGATTTTCAAGGTTCACTCAGGGGTCTACGTAGTCAGGCTGAGTTGATCTGTGATAATAAGTAACATATATAATTTATTCAAATCAAGTTAAACGTTTGCCCAGGCCTCAGTATTACGGGTCAGCAGGGCATGTGGTGAGTTTTATACAAAATATCAAATGTAGGGATGATGGGAATGAAGAATTAATTATTGAAATAATTTTGTTTTGCCTATTCCTGAAATCCTTGTCAGTCATTTTCTAATGAGTTATGAATGTATCTATATGGTAAGGTTCTAATTGGTTTGAAATGTATATCTATATCATATTGTCTTATCTGTGATTAGTCTAGTATGAGTCCACCCCATATCCAAGGCTCACCTGACCATATAAAAAAGGCTGTAATTATGTGAATAAATAGTTCTGTTCTTGAAACCAGAACCCAGTGGCCATTGTATCTTTAATTACCGATCATGGAAAGAAGGAGAGCTTGTTAGAGAAAAGATATTCTATATCAAGGATGACAAAGACAAGTGTGTCTGCCTACAGTCAAGCGTGGTAGTGGGAGTGTGATGGTTTGGGGTGCTGAGTGCTGCCGGCTGTGCTGGAGCTACAGGTTTATTGATGGAACCTATGAATGTCAAACATGTACTGTAAAATATGAAGCAGAGGCATGATCCCCGCCCTTTTCTCTGGCCGCAGGGCAAGTATCTCCAACATGATAACCCAAAACACCACCAATACCACCACTCCCTAGCAAAAGAAAATGAGGGTAAAGGTGTGGAGTGGCCAAGCTGACATCTGCCAAGATGGAGCATTCTGTGGGGCCTCCTCAGAATGGGAAGGTGGTAGGAGCGCAGGGTCTCTAACATCCCACCAGCTCCATGATGTCATCTGGAGGAGGGAAGAGGTTTCAAGTGGCTGAACAAGTGTAAGCTATAGTGATCTCCATGCCCAGGAGAGTTAAAGGGGTTTTGACACGATCTAATGTTGACATGGGATGCTCCAAAATGGGTATTTAACCACTTTTATAAATATATGTCATTAAAAAAGTGAAGCCTGTGAGATCATCAGCTCACTTACATGCCTTAGTTTCCTGACAGTTTTCATAAGACTCGACCAGGAGCTGACAGGAGCTGATCTGGCGAGCTTCCCCGTTGTTTGCACTCCTTATCTGATGGCAGGGAACATGAACGAGCTTTGAATGGACTGGGGAGAAGAGATGCTGTCTTTTGTATAGAGAATCCACTGATTGTAATGTAAATATCTGAGTAAACATGCAGACCCTACCTGCTCAGCCCTTCTACCCCCTCCCCCTGCATCAGTTTGTGAACAAATGAAATAACGCTGCCTGCTAGGAGCTTATCTTCTCTCCTGAACAGATAAGAGGAAGAAACAAATCGCATATAGCTTCTGCACAATACAGTTATCCCCTGTGGATTAGCCAAACAATGTTTACTCAACTACAGAGACTGAATATCAGGAGCGTGCATGGGAGGTGGTGCAATGACATCACAGAGGAGGTACTTGCTTTTTTAAACACAGAAACACAACGCCCCTTTTTTCAAGCCTCAAGAGGGGAGTATCAGCCTGAGGAACTTACTTCTTGGCAAAACCCCTTTAAGGTAGCACTGGAAAAGGGGCCACACAAAATACTTACACTTTGGGCACAATTTGTCCATATTCACTTAGGGGTGTCCTCACTTTTGTTGAAAGTGGTTTAGACATTTATGACTTTGTTGAGTTATTTTGAGGACACCACATTTATCATATGATACAAGATGTACACTGGCGACTTTACATTGTGTCAAAGTGTCAGATCCTCAGTCTTGTCTCATGAAAAGATATAAGATTTACAAACATGTGAGGGGTGTACTCACTTGTGTGAGCAAAATATATAAATATTCATCGGCTTCCTTGCTGAGTGGAGGGCATACTGGAATGAGGCTAACGTGCCACCAAAATCTCCTCATTTCTTATTGGATCTGATACTGACAAAGAACAATTCCAGGTTTGGGACTGTACCACCATGTGTTCTGAACATAGTGAGACCAGAAAGCTTTCACCCCACCTCCCCCAAACAGTTATAAGGATATGGGTAACATAGCAGAACAGGGTGTGGTTAGGGGCCATAAGAAGATAGATGTAGAGGTAGGAGAGGCGTCACCAGACGTCATTAGGATACAAAACTTCAGGAAAATAACTGTACATAACAACGTATGATCATCTAAAACCTTACTAGACAAAGTAACCAGAGGGTGGAATATTCTGGAAAGGGATGAGTGTGGTCCAACCTGTAACCGACCAGCACCGCCGCCACCCTCTACCAGTCCCTGCACCGACACCTCCTCCCTCTACCCATGCCCGCCCCGCCGCCGCCATCCTCTACCCATCCCGAAGCCGCCATCCTCTACCCGTCCCCGCACCGATGCCTAAACCCTCTACACGTTCCCTCACTGACACCTCAACCCACTACCCGTCCCTGGGTAGAGGGGCAGAGATGTATGGGGGGAGGACAGGTTATGGATGGTGATTACATGAGGGAGTTATCAGATTAGGGCAGAGATGTATGAGGGGACAGGTTATGGATAGAGATTACATAAGGGAGGTATCAGATTAGTTCAGAGATGTATGGGGGGAAAGGTTATGGATGGAGATTACATGAGGGGAGGTATCAGGAGATTAGGGTAGAGATGTATGGAGGGAGGTTGTGGATAGAGATGACATGAGTGGAGGTATCAGGACATTAGGGTAGAGATGTAGGGGGGGACAGGTTATGGATGGAGATTACATGAGGGGAGGTATAAGGAGATTAGGGTAGAAATGTATGGGGAGGAGTTTATGGATGGAGATTACATGAGGGAGGTATCAGATTAGGGCAGAGATGTATGGGGGAGGTTATGGTGGAGTTAATGAGGGGAGGAAGGGGATTTGGGTAGAGATGTATGGGGGGGTTATGGAGGAGTTACATGGGGGGGTATCAGGAAAATTAGGGTAGAGATGTTGGGGGTGGTTATGGATGGGATTAAAAGAGGGAGGGATCAGGGGTTAGGGGGGGTATGGGGGTAGGAGGAGATTACATGGGGGATGTTTAGGAAATTGGAAAAAAATGTTTGGGGGGCATTAAGGATGGGTTTTTAAAGGGGAGGGATCAGGAGTTGGGAGAATGATGGGGGAAATTTTTGGATGGAGTTTTTGAGGGGGGGTATCAGGGGAAATTTGGTGAGATGTATGGGGGAAAAATTTGGATGGGGGGTTACATGAGGGAGGTTCAGGAATTTGGGAAGATGTATGGGGGGGG